>DWKL01003504.1:0-11454 GCA_018249415.1 Phareas burnsi
CCTTGTAGTTAATTAATCTTCACGAAGAAGCCAAAACAATTCATTAAGGTTGCACTGAACACGACACAACCACAAATTGACTCCAATATAGCTCAGAGCGGAGATACATGAGCTTCATTTGTCGCCTAAACTTTTACTCTAACTTTGCATAGTTAAGACTGTAAACACGAGTTTAATTTGCCTTCTAAACTTTCCCAAACTTTAACAATAAGGTGATAGGTGATAATATCAAATTATGGTGGTAACACCTTCGTCGTCGAAAGTACCACCGCCGTCCTGATAATCCGCGGTGACGTAATTTTTGTGTTTCAGTTGGAGAGGTGCGACTGTCGGGTATACTTACAGCGAGGCGACCATCTTAGTCCTCAGGAGTGGTGACGCACTTACATACGATCCCAGATAGAACTTTAGTTTTATTTTAGGTATCTATGGAGTGTAGTGACTACTTAATATCAAATAGGTTGTACTTTTGTTTGCTACTCTTCAAATATAAAAAAGTGTTAATTTTAAGTAACTCAGTTTTATTTAACTTACATCGTACCTATTCACTACACTGCAGCCCTTAAGCTATAATCTATATCTATATCCATAGCTATATCAAATTCAGTTCTTTTATGTTTGGAGAGTAGCACACGAGCTAGGCCACCTGATGTTATCGGTCCCTCCCTGCATGCCATGGACGCACATCTAATTTAAAACAAAACTAAAGTTCTGTCTGTGGTCGTACTAAGATGTGTTACTACTAGGAGTAAGATGGTCCCCTTGCTTTAAGTGTGCCCACCGACTGCCCCTGTAATCGAAATACAAGAATAGCTTCACGGTGGATTATCAGTGCGGCGGTGGTACTGCCCCGGACGAACTATAATCCAACTACCTATGAAATTCTGCCTCCTCTCAAAATGAGAAAGTTAAGGCCATAATCCACCATGCTGTTCAAGTAGGGGTTTGGTAGACTTCGCATACTTACGAGAACTTTACAGAGAACTCCAAGATGTGTGGGTTTCCTCACTATGTTTTTCTTTACTGTTTATATGACTGAAAAATAATTAATGTGAACATAACTTCGAAAAATCTGAGGCGCATGCGGGGTTCAAACCCCACACGCTCCGCATCTGTCTGGAATCTTACTGCTAGGTTATCACTGCATATAATTGTAAGATCATTATTACATAAACAAAAATGTATCTTTGTTAATTCAGAGCTCTGTAGCATTTTCATCAGCGTTTTGTATTTGTCGCGCTCAAATAGCATTTCCATTATTCTTCAGAGACTAAGTCCCGGCGCCCGTGTTTGCTCGCCACTCCACGTGGCAACTTGTCACGTGCGTCTACGTGCTTCGGCATGCTTAGCGATTGTTACGCCGGAACGTAATGAAGCATTCGTTTTTAAATGGTTCTATTTATATATATGTATGTATGTATTTATTTCCGCCTTTTATTTACTTATGTTACAGATTAAGTAGAACGTAGTCGGAGAGATAGAATTGAATGGCTTGGAATTGAGTTTCCCACCAAAATATGTCTATATAGTTTTAAAATACGTTTCAATTCAAACATAGTTTTAACAAAGGAGTTTAAGTGAGTTTTGATAAAATATATATGTTTATTCTATACGCTTATTTATATGTTTTTTTTTTATTTAGCCGCGCGGCTTGGGTAAATTTTAATCGATCTACAAAGTTAAGCAACGTCCGGGTGCTGTCAGGATTTGTATGGGTGACCGCTGGTAGCTCATCCGAGCTTACATTGTTATTATTAGATAGTAGACGTTAAATTATGTTGGAGGCCTTATGAGCGGTATTATTTATGAGCGCGTCGGGCGGCCTTATGTTTGAAAATATCCAATACGGGTTAACTACTAATCCGTACAACCTCCACCAATACATGGGGCAGCGTGGCGTTGTGTGATCCATGCTTCCCCAGTTTTGAGGAGAAATCCCTGTCCAGTAGTGGGACATAAAAAGCTTTCTAGGTAAGCTTATTTTTTAAACATCAAAATTTTAAATACAAAACCTTCATTCTAACAGGACTCCAGAAATTAAAAAATTGTATAAGGTTAATTTTATCCCGAAAATATTTATAGTTCATGGGAAAATCTTTTAGTCTGAAAAGTCGAAAGCTTGTTATTTTATAAGAGAAGTGTTAGTCGTTACATAAAATCCCATAATTCAAAGCTACATCGCCGCATTCCGACGTCTCGTACATTTTGTATGCAATTATGCAACGGGAATTTCAAACTACTTGTTCAGAAATTATAATACGATTTCAGAAATTTCAACGCGAACTGTACATTTACTTATTTCGTGTTGTTTAAGTAAATAGACATTAATATCTCAGTGATGGAACTTAAGGGAGTCTCCACATATATTGACACGGTATCGTCTTGAGCCAACAAATTTTAGCCGCTAAATTTCACAGAACACAGTTACCTTGCAATACCAGCCACCTACCAGCCTACCAGCTACATGGCAATAGAGTCCGAGTAAAATGGCTGTAACAGACGCACGGACAGACGCACACGATCAAATTATAAGATTTCCGTTTTTGCCATGTAGCGAAGGAGCCCTAAAGAATACAATTCGATAAAAATCGATCTCAATCGTCCTTTGTTAATTTAGTAAAAAATGCAAAAATAGCAAATGTTTCTCACGAGAAATATCGTAAAATTGTTTTGTAAGCAATGGTCGCTAACGACTTACAATTCGAACACCTAAACCTTTACACTTTGTAACTCGATTAAAATGTGCAATAAACTTCTTTCAGATATGACGTTAGAGGTAGAAGATTGATTATCCGCTAGGGTCTACCAGGCAAAATTAAGGTGCCGCCTATACCGACTATTTTTGTCCTCGCTACCGCAGTTTCGCTGTGACCACGATCTACGAAACTGGGTCGAAATATAGACAATTAAATACTGCATATCGTGAGTACCCGTTACGTCATTAAATTATATAATTTCCGAGATGTTATTAGCATAAAATCTTATATTTTTGGTCTTTTAAAACTCAACGCCTATTCGGTGGCTCTTTTAAAATTTCATGTACCGAAACTTAAGTGTCGTTAAAATCGAAATTAATATTTACTCTATATAAATAAAAATGAATCACAAAATGTGCTCCTAAGCGCGCAACTCGAGAACGGCTAAATTTTTTTAATTTTTTTTTGCACTATTTTTTTTCAAAATTCATTGACGCCCAAGAAAGGTGAGAACCTTGAGAGACCTGGAGAAAAAATTGAATAATTGCTATAAAAATGGCAAAACCAATATTTTTCTTTTCCCATACACGCTATTCCTAGCTGACAAATATTTGACGTCCATTAAAAACAATAACATTTAAAATTAAAAGTAAGGCGCTTGGAGAACGTCATTCATCCATAAGCTATTGGACTGCCACTATCCAAAAACTTTTGACAGAATGAAGTCTGTCAGGTCATCTAATTAATAATTAATAAATAACATCTCTACACTCATAACACCGCACTAGAATTCCACTTGTGAGTGCCATAAATATATATAAAACGAGTACACAAACACCTAGACCCAGAACAGAAATCTAAATTCATCATTTATATGTTTTATTATGTTAATTTTTTATGACCGGGATTGGAACCCGGAGGGAGGAGCGTGTCAGATGGGTTATAATTATCGCTGCGCCACGAGGCACTTCAAATTAAGCGAGACAACAGATTTTTCATCTAATTAATACATTTTTGATACGTTTAATATTTCTAAAAGGAATGGAAGGAGAAAGCGAGCACGTACACTACCAGTTGTTAGTGGACATTCCCGCCCAGAACATCTGTCACCGATCCCAAATCGACTTGAGGTCAAAGGCGAACGCATCGACTTCACACACCTTCGAGAACTTCTCAGATGTGTAGATTTCGTTTCTATGTTTTACTTTACCGCTAAGGCAAATGATAACCGTTAAGGCAAGTGATAATTAATTTCTAATACGCACATTTCGACTTCGATCTCCGGACATTCTATAAAATAACGATATTAACCAAATTATGCCAACTCCCGCACTAAACTGAATAACTTGGCTAACGAATATCTCGGGTTCTCGAATGCTTAATTGTATCGACTATCGATAGTTATGAATTGAGATCCGTTTATATGGTTTCTGAATCTCCAATTTCTAGACTCCCTACTGATAGCATTTCTGTTTGAAGTTGTACGTCGATGCGTTAATACTGCTGAGGACTAGATGGTCGCTGTGTCTGCTAACCGCACCTCTCCAACCGAAACAAATATTGCTTCACGGCGGATTGAGGACGGTGGTGATACTTCCTCGACGAACTATAATTCTGCCACCTGTGAGGGAAAAAACATGTCTGAAATCGGCATCCACATAATCGCACACTGTCTCCGCCCGATTTTACGTAGCTAAATGCACTTCTGAAAAGGCAACGCGTTTGCAATCATTTGCAACTTTATTTTCACTGTTCACTTCGCTTCCTCTGTTCAATATTCGATCTTGTGTGGACGCGATAAGGCTCTGGTATAGTTCGACGTTGATACCAATGTATGCGTAGAAAAAAAGGGACAAGACTCAGGTAGAAAATGAATACAAAAGACCCGTGCGTTCCCGTTGGCCAAAGTTATGTTCTACCGTTACTTTTACTTTCATTGCACTCTTTTTTGTAATGAATAGGGTTGGGTTTAGCTTGGCAAACTATTTGTGGGCGATTGGAAATGTTGGCTTCGTTTGGGAGTCTAAGTTCCTTTGGTGTTGGCGGTCAAATTTTTATAGTTCGGTGCATTGAGAAATTTTTAGGTTAGTTTCGTAGAGACGCGCCATTGGTTAGTGTATGTGCGTGTTTTCTGTTTGTTTTTAATGTTTTTCGTTTAAAAATAGTAGGTTTTTGTTACTTTTAATAGTGTAGTAAGATGTTTCAAGTGTTACTTCAATTATTTGATGCCCTGTTTTAGTGTTAAATTGGTGTTATTAAGGGAAAGTTTAGTTGAACGTTGAAGGTTCATGTGTGGTGCCGTGTTAATGGAAGTCGGTTCCGGTGTATGGATTGCAGTGTCGATTTATTTATTTTTGGAAAGTGTACTATACAATGGTATGTTTTTGATTTAATTTTTTATGTTTGTAAAGTAGGAAACGAACATGCAGGCCACCTGATGTTAAGTGGTCACCGCAGCCCATGGTCACACACATCCAACCTCAAACAAAACCGAAGTTCCGTTTGAGGCTGTATATGGATGTGTCACTAATCCTGAGGACTATGATGGTCGCCTCGCTATATGTGCCTGGCAAACCTCTCAAACCGAAACAACAATTGCTTCGTCGGATTATGAGGGCGGCGGTGGTATTTACCCAGACGATCGATTGTTCTACCACCTATTACCTGTCTGATGGTTAAATCATTTATTTTTTAGCCAAATAAGAGACCATGTTTTGGGTCCATCTGTAGTGTCTAAAACGAATTGATATTAAGGGCTAGAAGCCTTTAAAGGACATCTACACAACAAATTATGTGTGTATACACATAATCTTTGTAATTATAAAGATATTTAAAAATCCTTATTCTATAAGCCAAACTCAAAGGGGTTCGATCACATTATCCTGCTACCATATTAATAGTTTTCTTATGTACCTGTATGTAGTCTCTTTATGCATCGTTAAGGCATAATACCGTTACATACCAAAACCACTTTTCGAGTTATGGCCAAAAAGGGTTTTTTTTTAAAATTTGTACTACTTAATATCGTAATGTCATATGCAAGAGATTGAGGTGTAAAGCCGGTCTGATAGAGCACTTTCGAATAGTGAAGCTTAATTCGTATTTTACTGACTACGAAAACTTCAAAATGACAAATGCGGCTAGATGTTGGATAACGGCATTTTGGGTTAAGGACGACAGAATAACACGCCTCGCTTGACAGGTCTCAAGCTGTATTCCATGCTACGGTTCACCTATTTTTGGAAATATTCCATATCCATTTATTTCTTCATCTATGGCACATTCATTTTCCAATTGTAATTGTAATACTTCTACACTACCCCGGGCACACTTACAGCGAGGGCACACTTACATCTTAGTCCTCAGGAGTAGTGACGCATCTATGTACAACCTCGAAAAAACTTCAGTTTGTTTGAGGCTAAATGTGGGTGTACATGGGCTGCAGTGACCACTTAACATCAGATGGCAAGTTTGCTACTCTTCGAACATATTAAATCTCTTATAATAAATACAAAGAAGTGTATGATGACATTCGATGTTGGCGTATTACATAAACCCATGTATGTACATATGTATGTATGTATGTATGTATGTATGCGGCCCATGGTCGGTGGCGTATTTTATATAAATGAGGGCTAAGTAAATGCGTTTAGACGTAACTATTGGGGGACTTGATTCACCTGTCGGCAGCGATGTAACTAGGGCTTCTGCGAGAGGAGAGGGTGCGAGGGTTAATGTGGTACAATGGTTAATGCCCAAGAAGCTACTAGATAATGACAGCACCCTGATGTCCGCCCCCACTAAGGTCTCCTTGCTCGAGATCCCCACTACCATTATGTAATAGGGCTTATTACGGCGATGCATATGAGAGTAAACCTTGGTTGATAACAGTGTTTCATAGTATAAGCATAGGCGAAAAAATAGGTCATGCATAAGTGTGGATGATCGTAGTTATCATTATCATCAACCTTTCATTGTCACGCTGCTGGGCACGTTTCCTCACAGAATGAGAAATGGCCATGCCCAGCATTCTTGTGCTGGTCAAGTTTGATAGACTTCACACACTTTTGAGACCTTTATTACGAAGTTTTTTCACGAAGTTTTTGTGATGAACAAAGTGATTAATTTTTCATAGGCACTTAAATTTGAGAAATCAAAGATTTGTGTTTAAGATTCGAACCCCGGTCACCCAGTATAAGAGGATAAAATCTTACCACTAGGTTCTTATGTCTTATTAATTCCTCATATATAGATGGAATGTGGATAGTAAGTATGGATGTGCGTACGCGCATACGGTATTTGGGGAAAAAATATCATCAATTACTATCCCACAGCTGGGCGCGGGTTTAAGAATATATTTATTTCACAGCGTACATTATTAAACAGGTTTCAACAAATGTACGGTTCACACTTATCTGTTTGAAAGTTTACAAAGTACCTAATGATATTTATGACCCAAAGGTTTTTAAGTACGTAATCTCGCCGACGTTTCCGAAGTTGTGGGTTATCAGCTGTTATGGTACGTTATTGACTTGAACAGGTGCTCAAGTAACTTAGTTTTTAAAATATTATATACATATTTATGTTTGAAGAATAGCAAACGAGAGTGCAGGTCACTGATGTTAAGTGGTCACTACAACCTATGAATACCTACATCTTACCTCAAACAGGACTAAAGTTCTATCTGAGGTCGTACGCACTCTTAATAATCAACCTCAACTGATAGACATTTTAATTGCTCTCACTCGTTTGCTACTCTTCTCCCACAAAAATATATATTTGTGGACCACAAATGTGTTCTTTTTACCTCATGCAGACCTCAAATCCTATTTAACGATATATTTATATAGAGGATTAAATACTTGTTGACTGATTCTATGATATAAAGAGGTTCACTATCAAGTATTTCTACGAATGATAAAGCCATTTCCGCTTGAACAAACAATCCCGTCTCGTTATTGCGACTGTACTCGGCTGAAAATAACATATTTTTCTTTCTTTCTTTCTTTTCAGATGTCACTGCGCCTCATTAAAATGTAGAAGAGTGAACTTAGCGACACTGAAATGGCTGTGAAAGTGTGGCCAATGTTCGATCAAATGGGCAAGCAAGATTCGAGTTGGCGCAGAGTGAAGTGCGCTAGTGTTGTGCGGTGTTTAGTGTTTGTGATAGTGTTTGGCCAATGTGTTGGTGGGAAGCAGATGAGTGAGACCTTGCAAAGGGCGCTCTCCGCGGTCCGAGGGCCTAGTCCTGGTGCGAAGAAGCTGCTCAACATTCCTGAGGATGGAGGTGAGATTTTTAATTACTAGCTTCAATACATAATAAAGTGTACACAATAAAGCGAACATTTATAAAAACTTGACGACCCATGGCACAGCAGTTAGTATACTGGCCTCACATGGAGAAGGTTCCGGGTTCAATTCCCGGCCAAGTAGCCATTTAAATCGTGAATTTAAATTTCTGTTCTGGATTTTGGATATTTTTGTAATAGTCCACAATAACTAATACAAAAATATCCAAATAAATACATACAAATGTATCCGTGGCACCCACGACACAAGGTTACTCGTACTGTTTGGGAACTTCAGTCTTTTTTGGAGTTCCGATGTGGGGCCACCTTACTCTTCTCACATATAAAAAAAATTACATTGTGTTATGATACGGTTCTTTTAATGTGTAAGTCCGGCTCGCACTTGACTGCTATTGTTATATTCGTTTTAGTTACTACCCTATCTTTACATTTCGTTGTCCTGTTTAGTTACAAAATAAAAGCACCAGTGGTATCCTTTCAACACTCATAACTCTACTAGGATTCCGTGTCGTGGGTGTCATGGACACGATATAAAGGAAAACACAAAAATCCAAATCCAAAACCGAAACCCTTATCTGTCATATAGATGTCTGCCCGACCGGTAAAACTTTGTCATTTAGATGTCTGCCTGTCCCGGAATCGAACCTGGAACCCTCTGAATGTGAAACCGACGTGGAACTGGCACAGCGTTGCCACGAGAGTCGATGTAATGTTATAGACTACTCAATTCAAACAATCTATTTCTATCGAATACTCCATCTTAAATTCCCGGATAAAGATCGACAGTGCAAACATTTAGCCAGTCCGGTGATAAATCACCCCATTTTTACCCTCCTCGTGTACATCCATAACCCTGGCTTTTTACGAACTGTCCCTTCTAATCTCCAAGATTGAAATCCGGCAATCCGTCAGGACAAAAGTCGAGAAGAATCCCTAACAATGATCTCTAAAAGGACATCGCTTAATTACTCAAAAACTTCCGCCAGCCTTATAGCGCTGGACGAAATCGTAGAAAGTTTGGCCGCGTCTCCAATGAACAGGTTATTACGGCTTTTCATGTGATCTGATTTGATGACAATCATCTAACATTACGTTTTTTTTTGCTTTAAATAGAACTGAAGTCCACCATAGGTGCGGAACCACCACTGCGGAACGTTCTGACACCTCATAATGTCATATCCTCCCGTCTGACAGTAGCTTGAACATATTACAGCTAACGATATGTTACTACACCCTCCCTATTGAGAATAAGTTAATTTCGTTTCATCGTTCTTCAGCCAGAAGTAGGTGTCTCTTTAAACCAGAAATAACTAAATTATAAGATAGCCATAGTAGCTATGGCTGCTATGGCAGCATGTGACATGGTATAGTATTTCATTTCATGGTATAGTAGGCATCAAAGTAAATTCGCTTCTTCGGCCACACTTTGTTTCGTCTTCACTATAAAAAAATTTACATTAAACGTATTACAAATAGCGCAACCAGCTGATTCACTTACTAAGCTATCGTAAAGATTAGCCAAATGGCAAACAAGTTGCCATCTGTCACTATTCATAATGGTATAAAGTTTCCAACCATTCGCTCCATGAGCCTCTAGTCTTATCAGCCTGTGTCTAACATGGATCTCCCCTGTTGGACACAGGCCTCCCCTGATGGCGCCACTTAGTCCGGTCTTGTTACCGTAGCATCCAGCGGTTATCTTCATCATACCGTCAGCACACCTGATCAAAGGACGCCCTGGATTCCTGGAATGTTTACGATCAATTCAATAATATCGTCGTCCTATGGAGACAAACATCACTAAGACTTGGATTGACTTGCCCTTTATTAATTAACGTTAAAAGTAATTGTGAACTTCAGGTGGAGTTTCGAGTGTTCTCACTGTGAAATGAATGAAGTTTTGAAATACGTTTTGTTGGTGATTTTTGAAATTCAAGATTTTTCTGTGGTTTTGATCGTTATAAAGAACCTGTGCAAGGTTCAGTTGGTACTGCTAAAGAACAGCTCGAACTAAGCAGAAGTTCTACCACCTAAATATAAGCTATTGTTTGTACCTTTGAATCATTACTTGAACTAAATTAACTAGACCAGTGTTTGTTGTTTATATCTATATTTGATACAAACAATGTGCCTTGTTTAATTCTACGTCTGTTTAAATTCTCCAGAAATTCAAACAATTCTCTGCAGCGTTGCCTTCACAATATACTTATGAAGCTCAAACATTTAAAACTTTAGTTTCAACAGAACAATTTCACCTTTGTACAAAATAGATTAACGGACGGATGCACTTAGGTGCAAAACTTGAATCTACCGTGAAATTTGAACTGGGAATAACTTTTGGCTCAGAGTGCAGGGTGAAACAATGCGTGCGGGGCGCGGCACAGAAGCGGTATGAGCGGGGCGAGCGGTACGGCCGAGTGGAATAATTTGCGAGTTATTCAAATGCGCGACGTTAACTATGCCGGTAGATGGCGCTTCGTTGCCGAGATTTTGTCATGACACACGGTCATGTAGATTGTTGAACACATTGAGGATTAAGATCAATCTTATGGACTTCGATATCATGGTTTAAATGATTTTGGCTCTTGATAGGTGGTAAAACTCGTTCGACCGAGTACGTACTACCGCCGCCTTCGAAGAAATTGTAGTTTAAAGGAACTTAGTTTTTGAGAGATGGTGGCACCCGTTCCACATCTGTCGTAAAGCATTACTTGTGTTTTGATTGGAAAGGTGCCACTGTCGGGCACACTTAGGGCGAAGCGACCATTTTAGTCCTCAGGAGTAGTGTCGCATCTACATAGTATCTCACTTGCACGCTCGTTTGCTGCTCATTGAACATAAAAAATCTTGCGTATCAGTAGCGATATTTTATAGTTATGCTCCCTCATTACGCGTCGAATGACACACTGAGCGTCAGTCAGTCATTTGGACATTAATGTCTCTATGCATCGAGCATCGTGAGTCACGATTGACATCACCAGTCGTATGTCAACTCTTTTATATTGATTTCTGACGAATGATGTACAAAAACATCCGTGACACACGCAGAGAGTCCCGGGTTCGAACCCGGCCAAGCAGATATTTAAATGATGAATTTAGATTTCTGTTCTGGGTCTGGGTGTTTGTGTATTATCTTTGTATCCATGGCATCCACGACTCAGGGCTACTCCTACTTAAAAACTCTGAAATTAGAGATAATGTTGAGAAAAATACGTCTAAACTTTTTTATTCTTGTTGTGTCTTGTCTTTCGGTTAAGTTAGAATCAAATATTTTATTTAAATGAGGGCAGAGCATCTGACAAACCTTTTGGAAATTAGGTCGGGCTTCAATTATTATTTTTGGTAAATAAAGCTAGAATCTAGTATATTTGTTAGGTGGTAGAACAATCGTTCGTCTGGGGAAGTACCACCGCCGCCCTCATAATCCGCCGTAAAGCAGTTGTTGTGTT
>DWKL01003505.1:0-11454 GCA_018249415.1 Phareas burnsi
ATATTTGTACAGTTCATCAAAGAAGAACATCCACAATCAATTTCATTAAAATTCCATTCTATTTGTATGACCCCATTCCAATTGTGAATAAATTGGTCTATTACTCAGGCAAAAGCAATAGTGGTTTAGTGTGTCTCAAGATCAATTAATATTCAGGCATTGTATATGTACAAGTCAGCAGTTAGGCAACATTATACAATAATACAAAACAAAATATATACTTTATAGAATGCATTACATTTAATGGCTACTGATCGCTACCGCACAAGAACATTTCTTACCTATGGATACCCAAATAGGATTGAAATGTTTCCTAAGGTCAATAAGCGATGCATGAGGATTGAGTTGGAACTTCGGAACTTACTCACACCTAATCACTTAGGGAAAACCCTTAACAAAAAATTATGAAACAATAATTAAAAGAAATAATAATTATGTAATTTATGTCCTTATGATGATGTCCTTAAACTATAGCATGAAGTTACAGCAATACTACGATGATTTGTCTTATATCTTGAATGCTAAAAATAATTTCAATTGTAAATATGTCACGGAATGTCCCATGCCATTTCTATTGTGGTCCTTTTTAAAATATATTTTAAAAACAAAAAATATAACACACTTATAAAATTCTAATAAGATTCATATTAGAAAAGCTATCAAAATGTGGGAAATTAAAATCTTAATAAGGAAAAACATCTGATATTGTTCTATACTATGTCTATGTAAGTGTTATTTTAGGAACTATTAGAATAAGCTACTCTGTATTTCTGTGCTCCAGTCTAGGCAACAGCGCTCGAAACATTCGGATATAGCCCTTACAGTAGCAATATATTTGTAACTAACATACTACTTTGATACACTTGGACATATCAACAGCATGTCATTTACCACTCAACATCAGGTAGGCAGGAAATCCATTTAATACATACATGAAATGAAGTCAGTCTATCCACTGGATACCAGCAATGGTAAATTAAAGCCTAAGTTATTAAATGGGACATTCTGCATCGTAATAGAAAAAATTATGTATTAAAGTAAACCTTTAGAAAGTGGTATTCACTCACAGGATTCTAACAAAAGGCTGTCATTGTCATAATAAAAGAGCTGAAAGACGACTTAAAGCAAGTACTACACGGATAATTTTATTTATATAAAGAATTTTTAAATTGTGTACGTTAAAATATTCATATTATTAATGAAAATACATTTAATACATTTATTTCATTTAGTCGAAAAAGAGCATCATACTAAGTATATTATAGGTAACTAATTTACTCATATAATAAAAACTTTATTAAAATAATAGGATAAATAAGTAAGAATTTAAGCTGTATTCAAATGATAAGGGATAAAAGTGTTGTTATGAGTTAACACTTATTAGCATGTAAAATACCTATAGCTCTTTAGTGCTAAAATTTGAGAAGTTATAAGCGGACAATTTCCTAATGCCAGCCCAATGCCAGTTATCTGAGCAAAGCCTAGGGATAATTCCTTAAAATCTGTCTATTAAATTTAGCATGCATATTAACAGCATTAGCTGTTGTTTTAGAATTAACCTTTGTTTTAATGCCCAACTACAAATTTGGGATATCCCAGGCTGTAGATATTGTGTGCAGTAAGATTTATTTAATTTATTACTTATTATTACACTAATATGGTTTCTCCCGGATAGAAGAAGTGTCCAGGCTTTACACGAACACTAAAAACCCCATCTGGATGGATCCTAGATGCCCTTCAAAGTAGGACAAATCTGGGGAAACGCAGACAGATGGCAGCCATACATGAAGGTTATAACTCAGAGTAATATTTTAATCTCAGCCAGCCAGGAGTGGACAAAGTACAATCCATTAAAGCTGGAAAAATGCATTGACTGGACATAACTGCCCGACTCCGGTATCTTCCTCCCTTTTAGATCATGGTAAGAAGGGTGACTGGTAGTAGTTGGGTTTAGTTAAGGTCACCACTTGTTAAAGAAAGTCCCTTATCATCACTTTGATAAATATTTTACTTAGAGTTACATCTTTACGGAAGACATATCTGAAACCATCTCAATAGAACAGAAAAATTTGATCATGAATAGTCAACTTTAAAATTATATGTGGTGAATTTAGCGAATTTAATACTTCATAGCAAAGTCAATACTGAGTATAATTGCCTTATATATGCTTTTTATGTAAGAGAGAAATAGATAAAGACCAACTATGATGAATTTTACCTTTAGTTTTCATCCATTGATCTACAGGAATTGTATAGGACCTACATGGATCATTCTAAACACAGAAGTTACAGGTTCCTGTTTGCTTTTTTCAATTGATAAACTATAGATCATAACACACCATCACATAGTAAGAATAACATACAGTTCTATTTCCCATTTTTATATTAATTTGATATTTCTTTGAGTTATGATGTCATGCTTATGATACAAAGTAAATAATTTAATACTATTAGTTTTACTAAGTCTCATAATATGAACTTTAACAAAAGTGCCTTTTTGGCCACAGGCAAATGTTTACTATTTTATTTTTCTTAAATATGTTTATTTCAATTTTAATCCACTTAAAGTGTACTTTTGGGAATTATTTTCAACTTAAACTGTATTTTCTTAACAATTTTTATTATTATGGGAGAAAAAAACTTTGAATTAAAATTACATTGATAAAAATCAAATTAATTTCTATTGAGGATTTTTAACAAGAGCATTCTTGATTCTCGTGGAAACTTGTAGTGGAACAAAAATACAAACTAATATTTTCTGTACTTACTTGCCAATAATTTCGCATAGTTCGTAAACGTCGTCGAATAACACTTCGTCCTCAGCCATTTTCGCAACAAACTCACAGCACTACGTTTCAGAAAAAGCTAAAAAATTGCATTTTCCACAGCCTTTTCCCGAGAATAAGATGGTTACGCCCCGGTCCAATTTTCCTTGATTACAAGGACACTAAATATATTATGAACACTAAATGATATTCAGTACGTTATCTTGTACATTAATCACAAGGAAACCACGAAAAATCGTCACTACAAGTAAATTGTGCATTATAGGAGGTGAAAATTCGCGATCACTCGCTCATTTTTTTAAGTTTGTAAACGACGCTAATAAATACCGATACGAAAGGTAAAAAAATAATGATACAATAAATTCACGTGCAGACTTTACAATGTTTGAATAAAAAGATATTCTCTTAAAATAATTAATTCATTTTCAATATTTTTTATTTACTTTTGACATTTACTACGGGTTGTAAATGTTCGAAGTGAAGTTAGCTAAGGAAAAACTGACATATGAGATTTGTTGCCAGCGTAAAATTAACTACTAATTTAGTAGAAAATTTGATAGAAATGTTGGCCTGCGCCGCTATTGCGTAACGACTTGTCATAGTAATATTTAAAACAATTTGCCAAATTTCGATTTTTTTGTACATCTAAAATATCTTTTCGATTATGAAGTAGAACAAAACCATTATATTTTTTCTAATATTTTTATCATTAGTTTAAAATAAAGCATGGATAATAAAAATAATTTGTGGTCTTAAAAGTACTCATGGAAACGTATATTTATCAAGTATATTTTTTAAGATTTTTGGATCCTTTATCACGCCTGCGCATTGCGCATATCCTTATCAGTCAATTCAACTACAGCCAACTTCATTCTATTGACTTTAAGACTTCGTACGCATTACGCTTATTACGGTAGGTAGGTCATCACTATGTGGAATTTGGTTAGTACGCTAACGATTTATATTATAATCCAACAATTTTGAAATAATTAGTTTACATAAAGACGAATATTTATTACTATTTTATGTGCTACATAGATACTGGTTGCTGTTTTTTAAAGCTTTTGCATAATGATATATTTAATATATAACAGACTATAATTTACTCTTGTTAAATATGGGTACAACTAGTTTGATGCCTTTTGTGTTGTTTCAGCGTAGTAGTAGTCGTTACAATAGAGTTAAGATCAGTTTTCAAAAAATGCTAAATACTTACTAATCGGGAAAATATTTGTAATAACTCTACTGGGCAGAAGATAAAAGTAAATATAATGAAACCAGAAATGCTACCTGCTAAGTATTTATTATAAATACGTGTTTACAAAATAAATAGCTTAAACATAATCTACTGAAACCATATTTTCAGCAAAAAATATTACATACATTTTCATTTTTTTGTTTTTATTTTTACTTTTGTCATTTATTATAATCGATATTTTGGTTCTTATTATGCATAAAACGTTTAAGTAAGATGTTTTTCTATCTGCTAGTGAATGAGGAAGGTTTATTGCCTGGTAACCACTTATGTTTTTTACAATGTTTTTACATAATGTTATTCAAATTACGTTATTATAAAATAACAAACAGCGTGGCCCTTAATATAATTTAACGTAGTTATGGCTTTGCAGTTTTAATTTTAGTTACTTCCACATCACTGTCCAACAAGAAGTTACAAAATGATCATTTACTAATAAATCATTTAGTTCATAATTATTTTCTTATACTTAAATACATATAAATAATCAGGTTTCAACAATTGATTGCAGTTACATTAACTTTTCGTTTAAAGTATTCACATCCAGGAACAGTAAATATAAGTTCGGAATCGGGCGTCTTAGAATTTCCAGATTTGTTTACGTTCACTAAATAGTTGCAGTTGTAATCAAGTTCGTAGATTTCAAATGCGTTTTGCTGAAACAATAAGAACAGCATTATTTTTATTAGTATGGCAGCACTACATACTTTAAGCATCTAACTTCATTCCAGTTCAAAATGGCGGGATGTTTTATTTACCAATTTGAATCAAAATAAATCCTTATTAGTCATTTATTTATATAATAGTAGTCGCTTTGTTATTGTACTGCTATTAATAGTTACTGTTGTAAATACATTTTAACTAAATAAGTTCATGTTTAAGTACCTCGGTCATTGCAGACAAATCTTTACTATTTGACGGATGTTGGCATTTCAATGTTCTCCAGTGTACGTAATATCTGTAATAAAATTGTTCGATGAGACAATGTGAATATTAAAACATCGATATCGTTACTAAGTTCATGATTACACCATTACTATCTTATCCCGCACACGGATTTTTCTTCAAAAATTTGAGGTTTTTTTATAAAGTAAGTAAGAAGAATTCAGGAATTTAATCAGTTATAGCATCTACTTAGTTTTTATTGTGAAAAATATATAAATAAAAATCGAACAGTATAAAGATTTGAAGCTTTGAGGTGAAAGGTATGAAGGTTTGAAGGTTTGAGTTAATAGATTTGAAGTTTGAAAGGTGGTACATCGGCCGGAGATCACCGCTACTCCAATAACCCGCCGTGAAGCACTTTTTGTGTTTGAAGCTTACAGCATACTTACAGCGAGGCGACAATCTTAGTCCTCAGTAGTAGTGACGCATCTAAGTACGACCTCAGATAAAACTTCGTTTTGTTTTGTAGTTAGATGTGGGTGACCATGAGCTACAGTGACTACTTAAACATTAGGTGGCCTGCCCATTCGCTTCAGACATTAAAAAATATATATACGAGCTCCGAATCGAGGCTCGAAATTACGTTGAAGGCAAACATCTTGAGTAGGTACAATTATTACTTGCTTTAACGTTGAAGGAAAACAGTACCTCGATAACTGAAATTTCTGCATAAAATTCCAAATTATCTGGGAAGTATACTGTTCCGCACTAGGCCAACGTCATGAACAACGAAATTCTCGTGAATGCTTTTCATTCTAAGACCCGTGCCTAGCAGTAGAATATTGCTAAACGTTGCTGTTACAACAGTCAGTATCTATTCAGCCAGTACTTTAATTGTAATAAATTGCCCAAAGCATATTAGTATCTATAATTATTTTTATTGGATAATTTTATTTATTTACTTGCAAAATAATATTATTGGCTTATTTGACATAATTTCTTTGTTAAATAATTATGTCAATAATAATTTGATGAAATCACTAAGAAAAAGACACGTGTCCAAAAGCACCTACTTCGCAAAAAGTATCTTTGGGGTTGACGAAGTGAATGTGATGTTAGGAGCGTTTTACGTGCTCACTCAGTCTATGAGATTTTTAGTAAAATAATAATTTAGTAGATGGGTAATGCTAAAGTCTAGGGGTGATATCTCTAAAATGGTGAATTTGGCCATCCATTTTTTTTACCAGATCGACTGTATGATCTGTATGGGAAAATAAATTTATTTTTATGTGAGTGAGATGCATTTGT
Source organism: Phareas burnsi (assembly GCA_018249415.1). Taxonomy (NCBI): domain Eukaryota; kingdom Metazoa; phylum Arthropoda; class Insecta; order Lepidoptera; family Hesperiidae; genus Phareas; species Phareas burnsi. The sequence goes on from DWKL01003505.1 coordinate 6,235, forward strand.
AACATATTGTAATCAAGAAATACGGGAGGTATTCATTGTAAACTAAAATAAGCAGATTTATATCAAACTTAAAAGAAAAACATTTAAAATGTACACTTATTAATCAACAGATTTATTGACTTACCTTTGATAATAAAATATGATAACGATAACATTAAAGTACTCAGTCTACATTGGTTTACGGAGAATAAATATATTACCTTCTGTCCCTACTATCGGAACTTGCGATCGGCTCCCACGATATCTTTGCCCTCAATTTATGATTGAGCCACATAATTTTGTTTAACTTGAGTCCTTTTATTTTCTTTTCACTCGATCGCCGGTAAAGAGCCTGCGGCGGATTTTCTAAAATCAGATAAAAATATAAATAACACGTATTATTATTGTAATAAAATGATATGTTCAGTGGAAGATGTTTGTATTAGATTTCTTCAGAGCCACTGTACTCCTTGTGTTAGAGTATATTAACAAATATCACATTGCTTTAGTATCATTCCGCTAAGATAAAACCCCACTTCAGAAGATGAGGGAATAATTTAATGAAACGGGGTATGAGCTTACATCTTGAAAGATAACAATGGCTTTGATCATGTTACGTTTCAATACCTTATTTATTTGGGTATCGTATTAACTGTTGACATTGTTTTTCGTACGTAGTTACCTTAAATAATACTAAATGGGAAATAATAAAAATACTTTTTACAGGTAGTATGCTTTACCGGAACGATAATACACCTATTACTAGGTAGGTAGTTACTTTTAACATTATGCAAAACCAACACGCAGTGCAATCAGACCGATACGTGGTATTTCGTTGAAATAAAAAAGTCAATGAGCAAATTATAAAACAGAACCCAATATTGGTTATTATGCGTGTAAATTATTACCTTCAACAATACTTGTAGTGTTGTAAAAAACTGCTGCCTTGTCACTACGGAGTTTCCCTGTTCCGAATTGACTTATGGTTTGCACTTGCAGGAAGTACATCGAGTTCGGTTGCAGATCTTTTATTTCAATAAAATTTTGTTCCTGTAATATATATTTTTATGTTCAGTTTATTCTTAAGAAACTTAATATCTTGTGCATTTTTTTAATATTTACTTAGTAAGGTGCTAGATTTAAACTTATAATGAAAGCATATTTTTATGTTCGAAGACTAGGAAACGAAAGTGCAGGCCACCTGATGTTAAGTGGTCACTGCAGCCCATGAACATCCACATTTAACCTCAAACAAAACTGAAGTTCTGTCTGAGGTTGTACCTACATAAATTTTTGAAGAACGCAATCTCCACGGTGCGTGTAGATCGTATTTGATCTACAATAAACATTGTCAAACGCGATTTGGAGTTGGACGGGTGACCGTTTGTGGCTAAAGCGCAATTCCATGCCTGGGAGGGGAAGAGGGGGGTGGGGTTTATGCTAAGCTGTCTGTCCCGGTTATTACCATTAGATCATTGGTTAAACCTTGTCGGAGATTTTATGGATTGTTTAAAAACATCTGACACGGGTTGGCCACTAATCCGTGTCCACACCAACAATCAAGGGAGCAGCGTGGTGGAGTATGCTCCAGGCTTACCCCAGTTAGGGGAAGAGACTTGTATCCAGCAGTGGGACATAAAAAGTGTTACAGTCAGCCATATATCTTACATTCGATATTATTGGCGAAACACGTAACATTTGTATTTACCTAGTGGATAAACCTTACCGTACCTTTGGGACAGTCTGATGGTTAACAAGCACTGAATCGAGTTCCCCGCCTAAGCCTCTTACGCGTCTGCTCCAAAACACTTTGTATCGCATCACCGGCAAATCCGATTTCGGCTCCTTCCATTCAAGTCTAACTGTTACTGTACCTGAAATATTCAGAATAAGAGAATAGGAATGATAAATGAACAAAAGATTGTATGTTATAAGAATAAATTTGTTTGATAGGTGGTAGGATCAAAGTTCATCTGAGGAAAGTACCACCGCCGCCCTCATAATGCGCCATGAAACAATTATTGTCTCGCTTGGAGAGGTGTAGTTGCGGGTTCATTTACAGTGAAGCGACCATGTTAGTCCTTAGGTGTAGTGACGCATCAACGTGCGACCTCAGATAGACGTTCACTCCTGTTTGTGGTTAGAAATCATAAGCTGCAATGACCACTTAACATTGGGTGACTGGCTTGCTTAACATCAAGTTTAAGACCTTATTTTATTATAGGGAAATTTTAAGGGAAAATTAATAAAATAAAATACCATTTCTTCATGATACATTGCTTGATATCATCATCTCAAGACGTACTACTTTTTTCCAAAGATTTACATAGCTAGAACATATAAAGATAATAAAATTGTTCTTTGTTTAATTCATAATTACAATACACTCACCATTTTCTGAGCGCACCGGCCTGACTTTCAATTTCTTCGGCGCAGGTGGCGGTCGAGGTCCGCGTCTAGGAGTGAACGGAGTACTAGGTACTGAGAAACCACGAGTCCCAGTAGCACTAACTGCTGCCACTCGGAAACGGTACCAACGCCCTGGTTTCAATAAGTTACGCAGAGAAACCTTGGTTCTGAAAGTAAAATATGATTTCAAAAACGGCTGTGACATTTAAGTAAATAACATTTTTAAAAGCTCCTAAAGAGCTGAAAGTATTGAAATTCCCAATTTGAGTTGGGTCGCTATGCCAACCCAGTATGTAAAAAAATATAATGAGTTTATTCTTGCAAAATGATTGCAGTAAAGCAAATCATATCGTAAAGTCATCGTATTTAAATGCTTAGAAAATAATTTCTGCAAAGATAAGGCCTCAAAATAAATTACACACAAAAAACGAATACCGATAAATTCTGTCCACGTTAAACAAACACAATACAAAAACTGCATTAAGATAATATTTAGACTTAACACAATTGAATGTGCTATTAAAGTTCTATTTAAAAAACGGGCAACAAAGATTCGATAAGGCTTTTCTTGGATTTGATTGACAGTTTGGGTAGAGTCAATAAAACCAGCTGTGTTAGGATCCCAGATAAGGATAACAAAAAATAGACAGGAATTGGCGTTTGGAATAACAAACAGGGGTTATTAAAAGGCGTCCGTATCAGTTTGGTAATCAGTTGTGTAACGTTATGCATAGTTATTAATTGTAATGGAATTGCGTCTTGGAACAATGAACGCGGACACACGGAAGAGATGGTAGAAAGTGATGGAGTAACGACCCATTGGATTCGTGACAATTAAGCATGACAGCTTCGTGGTCGAATGTCTTTTGCAATAATAGTTTTAATTGTGACGTTGAAACTGAACGCTCACGAAATGAACTGTTATTTGCTTTCATCAAATGTAAAATGAAAATAGTTTTTTTTTTCCACCAATTGATTTCAACTCAAAGAAACACTTAGTTTGTGTGAATTGCTTTATTATTGGTGCTAAATATTTTTTGTGCCTTAATTCAATTTACTTCTTATTCTCGACTTTTATGCAATTTATTGTTTCTAATTATAAATCAACAAAATTAAAGTTTGCCCAAGTTTATTGATTGAACTGATTGAGTTTATTAAAAGTCATCATGATAGCTTTTCTGCCAATAACTGATTATATCTCGGATTAAAATTAAATTTGTTCCCTGTGACTGCTTTATACGTTATTGGGTTCCGGGTTCGATTGCCGATTCAAGTGTTTGTGCCGGAACTGGCATGTTCTGTTATGGCTTTATGATCGTTATTTATATCCTTTTTACTTCTGGCTTTGATTGGATGAACAACACTGTGTTGTATACTTATCGGTATGAGATAGTTGTAGTTGAATATGGTCAACTTAATCTCACGTGTAAATATGCCCATCCCTAGATATTTGACTTGTCAATTGCACGGCAATGTTCATTACGTAATGGTCTTGCTAACTAATCATAATATTTTATAATTAACTTTTTAAATTAACAAAAATTAAGGTATATTTTTCTGTTATTTGTGTTATAAATAACTATTGTTTGTTGCAGACAACTAGCAATAGATTTTTAATCGTTGAAGGGTTTATTTCATACGTCGTTTTGAGACGACTGCAACTCTTTATATTACTGCTGGGCAAGGGCTTCTCCCCAAAACTAGGGCAGGCCTGAAGCATACATCACGCCTGACCACTGCGGATTGGTGTATGTATGTTTTAGCCTGACTACTTCCGGGAGGACATGCGAAACTGATGTTTCTTATGAGGTATAACCGCTCATGGTATAGTCATAACGATGGTAACTGTCTCACTCTAGTATCCCAACATATGATATACGTGACCCAAACTTTTGTATTTCTTAAAGCGTTGAATTGAGCGTGCAGTGCACTAAATGGTAATATGTCACTGCCGCCAATGACCATCTGCAATTACAGGTAACGATGCATCGGATGGTTCACTGGCTGCAATCTTTTTTATGTTCCACTGCTGAGCACTGATGGGCATCCTCATAACTAACGGGATCTGGAGCACACTCCACCACGATGCTGCAATGTGGATTGGTGGAAAAACGGTTTAGTGGCCAACCCGCGCCGTATTTTTTCGAACCACCCATAATAACTGCTAACGACGTTTAACGATTACTATCTTATAATAACGATCGATCATGATCTACAAAGTATGCGACGACTCTAGGGCTACTACTGTAGAGGCTAATTAACCAGATATAGAATTGAAGTTCTAACTGAGTTCGCCTACACTCTAGTACGACCCCTGAAAACCAAGTTGGAGTGTCTCGTGTAATGACTCCCCTACTACACCCTTCGAAATAGAACACAGCAGCGTTTATATGCTGTTGTAATACAGAAATATGTGCGGCAGCTGTACCTCCGGAATCGGACCACGAAGAGTTTTAACTTTAAAATAAATTATGTTTTTGTCACAAGGCTCGATCATTATTTAATTTATAATTTAAATACAATTTTGTGGCTTGAACTTGTATTTGTATTTCATTTATTTAAATCAAAAGTAACAATTTTATAATGTTTTAAAAATTAAAATAATCTATTAAGCATGAAATATCATGATTATATAATTAATTTTAAAATTTGAAAAGTCGCATCCGAGTTGCTGTCCCTAGGATGAGTTCCCAGAACGCTGGCAACATTACCTCTTTTTATAGCTAGGCTAATTCTCTTCCCGAGGTAACTGCCAGGTTTTTTTTTTCTTTATATTTGTAAAGTAGCAAACGAGCGTGCAGGCCATCTGATGTTAAGTGGTCACCATAGCCC
>DWKL01003506.1:0-11454 GCA_018249415.1 Phareas burnsi
TCCTGAGGACTATGATGGTCGCCTCGCTATATGTGTGCCCGGCAACCGCACCTCTCCAACTGAAACACAACAACTGCTTCACGGGGGATTATGAGGGCGGCGGTGGTACTATGTATGATATAGTGGTTCAGTAATTTCGGGAAAGATGTCTTAGTGAAAACGAACCAAAGAATGATTACGTCTGATGGTGACTATTCTATATTCCTGGGCATTCATTATGGTGGACCATCCGTTTAGAGATTTGTGTTATTATTTAACTTTTTATCTCCTGTCAATAAACAGTGGCACTAAAATTGCGTTAAAATTATACTCTGTCTGCAGTAATATTATATATAAGATGAAAAGAAACAATATTTATATCGCATCATTTAGACAAAAACGTTTCTGTTGATAAGTTATCCGTACATGTTAACTGAAGTGCCATACTTCATTTCACTCCGTTCTTCACATTAATATCGGCTACGTCATAACAAGTTAGATAGTGCGGAAAGTTGTCACACTGGTAAACAATGTACATAAACCAATATGATTTTATTTCTATGTGAGAAGAGTAGCAAACGAGCGCAGAGGCCACCTGCATGTTAGGCAGACATACATACAATAGTACTGCCGTCGAATCACAAAGAACTTCTCCTTTAAATCATCTAGGGTTTCTAGGTAAATATTAAAACCGTGCAAGAACCCTAACAAGAGCATCGCGCTTAAAAATATTACGTTTCTAACACTCTCATTGGATATTCTATTTTCATTCTAACTTAAATACTTTTGATTTATTGTTAATACGTAAAGTGGCAAGCAATCAGAAGTTGGCGTCTCTGCTTAGATATTTATGTGCAGAAACTCGGGCGTTGTTTGCGTCGGGCGAGTTGGCCCGCCACTTACGAGTATCTCGAGAAAAGTTTAGCTGCCACAAGTATATGAAATGGAACTTCTCCGAGTTCTTTTACGTTCTATTTTTCGATTTGACGTGTCAACTTTCCACTTGTGAGTTTAAATTACAAGATCTGAATTCAATCTTAGCTTTAGTTTCCCTACCTTGGTGTTTCTGTGACTCCTACCTCCAAATGCGAATAGGCCGAAGTTGTTTTTTTCATGTTAGAAGAGAAACAAATGAGCGTGTATGCCACCTGATATTAAGTGGTCACTGCAACTCATGGACTCCTACATTTAACATCAAATAATACTGAAATTCTATCTGAGGTTGTACAAATACGTTTCTACTCCTAAGGACTAAGATGATCGCCTCGCAAAAGTGTGGCTGGCAACCACACCTCTCCAAGCGAAACACAAAAACTGCTCCACGACTGGTTATGAGGGCGGCCGTGCTATTTCCCCGGACGAACTATAGTTCTACCGCGTACCAAACTACTGGAAATAAGACACAGATATGTTAGTACCTCTGAGAACTACCCTGAATAGTTAAGTATATGGAGTTCTCAATCGTCGACCTAGTGATGACCTGTTTTTGCGTACTTACTGGAAATTCTGAGAGCACATCTTTCTAAAGTGAACAATCTGGAGCTCACTTGAACAGATGGTGCAAATTCGTTCCATTTTATTTAAGATCGTTCAAATATTTTTTTCTTGCTTTTACGCTTCGCTTCAGTATCTTTACCTAACCGCAAGTCTTTCAAATTAATTATTATCTCGCAGAGATTTTAGATACAGTCTACATAATACCTGCGAAAAAATATAAGCGTATAAAATTATTTAATCAACCAAAAAACAAGGTAACAAAATAAAAAAAAAAGCATAAAAAAAAAAACAATTAACATTAAACTTTTACCCTTTTATATAAAGTCCTCATCTCGTGATACTATTTTATGCCAAATTGTAACAATATATGATTCTCCTGGCGACTAAAATTAAATGAATACTTATATATCCAATAAAATTAACTACCACCTTTTTCATATGCTGAAGTCATTTACATTTTATTATGCTTAAATATCCATTCATAAAATTCTAAAAACGGCAGCACAATTAAGACGTCAAATAAATTAAACGAGCAAATTGAAATTGAAAGTAGTGTAGATAATTACTTGAGAATTATTGTAATAGGGATGACTTTGAATGTGTTGAACAATCTGCTATATCTACCTAAGAAAACAATTCTTGGGTTCTGTCTTTGTAAGTAGCGTTAAATATGAAAACGGGTAACTAAAATAAAGATTGAACGAATGGAAATGACACACGAAGTAAAAATGGTATTGCGCTTCTTTGTCACGTTACTTTGTTATGGTATATGAAATATTACCTCAATTGGATAGATTAAATTGGGTTGGAATACAATAATAAAAAAAAAATCAAAAGCTAAAAGGAATGGGCGCGGTAAAGCCCCACGGAGTGGGTGATTCCAAGGATATTCGAATTCATTTTGTTGGAGATTGGTATTCTTATGGCATGTACTATTAATATAAATACACGTCACTATAGTAGCATTTCCACCTATAAAATTATATAACTGGAATAATAAATAATTTATGTATTATAATAATTATAGGGAAGAAAAAATTATAAGCTCGACAAATGTTGAGAAAATGAATAAACATTAAAATAAACGGTCCATTTTTTTTTCTAAACAGGCGATAATGAGATCTAAGCGTTCTTTTAATCCTGAGTGACGGGATAAGGATTTCTTATGGTAGTAAAAATTTGTGGACTATGTGGGGAATAGCAGCAATCCATTAATGCTCTTCTTTTAGGAATCTGTCTTTACGCTTAATTAATGCGATTTCACTAACGGTAAAACTAAGTAAAGCGGCAGGGTACCAAGCTACCCAAATATTCTAAATAGTACTAAATGGAGTGTACTTCATAGCCAACACGACCTAAACACAATAGCTCAATGTTGTGAATGCCGTAACGACATAGTGGCGACATAGAGTGAATCCCCAGGATGTATCTAGCGATGTATCCATGAAAAATGAGTCATTTACTCAGATTACCATACCAAGTACAGTGGAGATATCCGTTCAGCAGTGGACTGCTAAGGGATGATAGATGGTTTATATTCTGTAGATAATAGAGATAATAGACGCTCTTTTCGTTTACCTGAAAACAAATGTTCGCTTCAAACCGTAGTCTTCTGTAATCAGGCTGAAAATGATAGAAGTCCCATGCCGAGCAGCTTACAAAACTTTGACTACTCAAGAGAACACGTGTAATTATAATTATAATATGTACTTTATAATAGAGGCGTGATGGAAATTGAATATTTAAAGAAATATAAGGAAGCCACATATTATATAAACAACGGTTCAACATTAGGTAAAATGTAAGATTTTTATAATGTATCTATTAATATAGAAATAAACGAAATGAAAATCGCTATGATAGAAACTTAAGTTAATGAATACGTACTTAATATAGCTCCTCATTTTGCTGCAAACGCATTCAATCACTTCCCGCAAAGGCTGATGGCAGACCACATTTTAATTTATAGATGCAATATTAATATTGATGAAAAATACGGTTAGTTAATGAACATATTCCTTATGAATAACAAATTTAACCCGTATTACGATGTTTTGGTTGTATGTTATTATACTATTTGATATTTGGGTTTAATTCAAATTTGTTTTATGATAAACAAGTTAAACTGTACAATCTTGTTCACAAATATTACAATATTTACATCTGACTATATACCTTAAAATATAAAATACCCATTTAAATCTATTAAGCAACTTTTGCGTGATTGGAGAATAAACGCTGAAAGGAAAATTCTAAACTTGGTTTATGCTTAGAAGCCATTAAATTGTCGATATAAATCAGTCTTTGAAAAATATCTTCAAAAAACAGATAGCTTCGTTATTTGTTATATATTATACTTGCGTATAATATTTTGGCCTTCAGAACAGCTGCAAAATTTGAAAGAAATTTTCTTTTCTTAGGACACAAATCATAAAAAGTGAATCAGAAGAAGAGTGGAAAGAAAAGCACTAGCAATTCTCAATTTGTTTGTTCAATGTATATTTTCTAATAAATTTATCAACAGCAGCATTCAAAAATAATGTGAAAGTAGGGCAGAAAAACATAAATAATGATGGTCGTTACCCTTTTCATTGAATATTTTCAAGGTCCCACCTTTTATCCATCCACGAGCACATATAGTCTGAACATTGGCTTCCCTTAAAGAGAATGATTTGTCTATAGTCACCGTGATTGGCTGTATATATTAGTTCTCACAATAGACGAATAAATGTTCAGAGAGACGCTGCTACTCATCGCGTAGATTAAGTCGCTTAGTCCTTTCCCGTTGCATTTATGGAAAGAGAGGAGTGAAGGTATTTTGGGCACCACACGACACATTCCACTGTACATTTCATGATTACCTCCACATTTTTCAAATTATAGGTGAATATTTAGACTTACCTTATTTTATATCGTGACTCTGAGGATCTTAACTGAAACTGTATAAATGATAGTTCAGACAAGCTAATTTGCCAAGGAGCTGGAAAACATAATAAAAGGACTTCATGATTCATTGGACAAATAAAGCAAGGATGTGCATCAGGATTTCAAGCAAAGTCGTACAGTTTGGAAGAACTACGTAGAAGAAATGGTTATAATCCCACTCATTAGGATACGAATATGAGGAGAGACATAAATCTTTTAGAATTAAACGTAAAAAAGGAAGAAGTAACTTTTGAAATGAGTATACTTAATCCGAGTAGTCATGACGTATTTACGACAAAAGTGAAAAATGCGTCAAACGAGAAAATTGCATGCTTTAAGCTACTCGTATGTAGGTACGCTCATTCAAAAGGTCTTTGATGATGTAGAAAATGATTGCGACTTGTTTAATATTTTCTATTTTTAGCAGTTCCACAATGAATAGCGAATATATTAAGGTTCTTTCAAGTTTACTACATAGGCTATTCGATTTGCTGGCGCCTGATTTGTTTTACTTTGTTCATAATTCAGTCATCTATAAAAATTGCAGACATTTGGTAGGTGAGAGAACTATAATTCTTTCGGGGAGGTATCACCGCCGGCCTCATAATCCGCCATCAAGTAGTTCTACTGTTTGGGTTGGACAGGTATGGTTGCCAGGTACATTTGCAATCGAGGCGATCATCTTAGTAGTCAAGAGAAGTAACGCATCTACGTACGAGTTCAGATAGGACTTCACTCTTGTTTGAAGTTAGATATAGGTGTTCGTGGGCTGCAGTGACCACTTAACATCAGGTGCCCTGCACGCTCGTATTTTACTCTTCTCACACAGAAAAACTGTTTTTATAAAACCTAAATGAAATTCGACAAATTGAAGAAATAGTCGAAGAATGCGGAAAGATTTTCTTAAGAAATATTCTGCCACTTTAGCCACTTTTATTGCCATACGTATCTTTTACAGAAGTTTCCCTCTTCGCCATTTTCAAAGAAACAGAACAAAGTGTTCATGTTTGAAGAACAAATGGGCCGAGATGGAAAATAAAAATTTAAAGCATCCGCGCCATATTGCGGTGACGACAAGATAAATCTTGAGGGTCGTGACAATAAAAAGTTTCACCTTCTTAATTTCGCCGTTCCAAGTTCGCGAGCTGGTCTAAAATGATTTCGACCGAATTTTTTATATACAGTACTTACTGAATAGTTAACACACGTTATAAAATTTCAAAACTTCGACCTTGACCTCGTTATAATAATTTCGAATTAATGATGTAATGTAAGTGCAAAGTTAGTATATAATAGATTGCAATTATACGTAAGTGAATAACTTTACAGACTCATGCTATATTGTTGGATTAATTGTCAGTATATAAATACTTTTTTGCATTCTGAAACACCTATGCGTACATTATTTTATTTATGACAAAAATTGGAACCGAGCTTTGTCTGTACATTGAAGTTATTTATAATGTTGATTTTTGAAAACTACTTGATATCGATTATTTATTAGTAAACACAAAACATTTTTTTTACGATTATTGTTTGTTTGTTTATCTAAGAATCGTTCCAAAACTGATCAATCGATTTAAATATATACTTTACATTTTAAAAACTTTTGACCCTCTATATTACGTATTATCCTATGATGTCAAGGTCAATGAAAATGGTTATTGTATTTTTGTCATATATATAGCAGTATATAAGTATAAAGTGTATATTAATAATAATCTATTAGCTGTTCAAAATGCACTTATTTTTCGCCTGCGGCTTACCTACGGCCTTGCACGCATCTGACATTACAAATATACGGGGAAAGATATGTTACTTTTTTATTTTAATAAGCTGTAATAGTAAGCAGTGATAGCCTAGTGGTTAAGATTCCGGCCTCTCACACTGGGGTTCCGGGGTCCGAACCCCGCGTGCACCTCTAGTTCTTCCGAAGTTATGTGCGTATTTGAAATTAATTGTCAGTTGCTTTAACGGGAAACCTACACATTTGAAAGTTATCTATAAAGTACTTGAAAGTATGTGAAGTTTACCAATCCGCACTTGGCCAGCGTGGTGGATTCTGCCAGCTGTAATAGAGTCAAAGTGTAAGAGGTTTAAGTTTCTCTATAAACAATATTAACTATTCTGTTGTCGGGGGAAGAAATAAGAAAGTTTAAACATCCGCTCAATCTCGAACACTTTTTTGTTTGTATGTAGAGGTAACCCACATGACGAATGCTACATCATTACCACATACTTAATATTTAACCTAAACTCCACACTAAAGCAGTCGCAGACTTAATCCAGTACATAGTAAAACTCCAGCAACAGAAGGTTGTGGTGCTGTTTTCTGGTATGAACAGTACAATCTACATTGGCGCAGGAGACGTTCTCTTCAGACGATGTACCACACATAGAAGAGATCTTAGTAGGATTAGTAGTGTTGTAATTTTGATGGGTGGTAAAACTAGTGTTCGATTGTTGATTGTAGTGATTCACAATTCGCCTATCTTGTGTTTCGGATAGAGAGATGTAATTGTCGGGTACACCTACAAGCGAGGTAACCGTCTTACCCCTCAGGAGTAGTGACGCATCTACGTACGACCTCAGACAGAGCCTCAGTCCTATTTGACGTTAGATAAGCGTGTCCAGGGGCTGCAGTGACCACTTAACATCAAGTGACCTGCACGTTCGTTTGCTACTCTTTAAACGCAAAAAAGATATTAGGATATACATTATATTAGGATTCAAACTCAATTTATTTCAAGATATATGTAAAAGTTAATTATCGGCTGATTGTTTAGCTTCCAATAGAATGATTGTCCGTACTAATTCTTTAAGATAAAAACGTATGAAAAGATGAACATGTAACTTGGTGTAATGGAAATTCCATAAAATTATTTAATCTTAGTGCCTAAGTTACAGCGTAAAAGGAATTACCCATCGATCAATAAAAAGGTGATAAAATATTGAAAATCACGGATAATCATGACACTGCCGTTGGAGAAGTTGCGAAGAATGGCGAGCGAGATAACTTTTACCCTGTTAAATAAAGACGACAGTTTTATTGAAAGTAGGGCCGTTTTCCTTCTGTAATTTCCTCGTGCCACCCTTAAGGAACGGTCCAAGCGAAAGGCGGTTCGTCATCAATCCATCAATGTCCCACAGCTGACGATTAGGCCATAACCCGTCATCACTAGGCAAGTGCGTGTATGTAGTTTTGATCACTTTTATTAACAGTACATCCATCTTTAACGTTATGCTGAAGTTTCGCGATGCCTTCTATCAATCTCCCAGCAAATTAAATATTTAGTAAGTTATTTCTAAAAATATTACTCTTAGGAAATGGCCTCTTCTATAGGCTGTCATATTTCGTGTTATTAATTATTAATTTATTATTTACCAATAAAACAACACAAAAAGTGAGTTTAAAGATATGTTATAGAAGTTTAGTAAGTGACACATGTACTACTATCAGTAAGATATAATTTAGTAAACACGATCTAGAAATAAAACTACAATAACTAGTACATTCTGAAGACAATATATTTAAAAGAAACTAGACACTTGTGTTTAATTCAGTCGTTTTAGGAAGTTCCGAGAGGTCCCAGGTATGACTGCCGCATTCCTCGGGCATGATATCGATATTTATAAGTGGACTGTTTCATATCTACCAACCCATTACCATCCCACAGCTGGACACGGGAATGTGTTGAGAAAACGTAAGATTTTTTTAAGATATTTTTTATCATCTTGAAACCCTGTCATATCTAATTTCGAAAACTCATTTTAAAAATCAAAGGTGCGTTCGTGTTTCGAACTTTGGACCCCCAGCAGGAGAGGCTGGTAGAAAGTATGATATTAAGTGGTTACCGTTGCATATGAATATTTGAAATACCAGAATTGCCAATACTTTTTCGAATTAGATGAAGAGCCTTTTCCGCAGAAATTTTAGGATTACTCATATATCATTTTATTATATAATTATTGTTTTACAAATGTCCATTGCAAAACGATTAATAAACTTGTTACGAAACATATTTTGTGATGATTTTTATAATAAATAACACTCCTAGTGATTATCCGCTCCGCTTGTAAGTTACCCCAAACTCTGGCCGAGATAGAGACATTTTTCGCTTTGCCACAAAGTTAAAAACTCGTTATTCGCGGGCGAAAAGTTAAGGAACTCGCCATTGTGTCTGGCGGGGGATTTATCGCGGCCGTGTGATGAGCCCTGATTATTTCCTCCCGGGCTTAATTGGACGATGATTGTGTCATTTCTCCTTACAATTTTTTCAATCCTTTGCTGGAAATGTCAGTGCGAAATTACTGAAAAGCTTATTCTTCTGTGTTACGACTGGTCCAAAGCTTATGCAGAATGTTGCTAAAGTTGATTCTGTCATTAATCCATCCGTCCATGGAGGTTCCTTTACAGACGTCAGAATTGTTAATTAAAGCTTTATTTTCTTTTAACACTTAGAAATGTATGTCATAAATAATTTAGAATTGTTTGTAGATCTCCCTTTCATCTGAACCTAAAATAAAACTGGACATAACACGACAGGCTGTGTAAATAATTATAAGACCCTTTTTAGGGTTCCGCACCTCAAAAGGAAAAAGAAGAACCCTTATTGGATCACTTTGTTGGTCGTCTGTCTGTCAGGATCGTACTTCTGGACTGTCTGTATATCAGGATCGTACTTCTGGACTGTCTGTCTGTCAGACTAACTAAAATGAAAAATAAACTTTAAAATTTTGTAAAGTTAATTTTATTATGAAGCTATTCAACAGACACTAAATATAGATACAAAACTATGTTTTTCATAAGAACTTTTAAAAAACTATTATATATAGACTGATAATGAACATAAAATAGACTAGTATATATAAACTGGTAATGAACATAAAAATAATAGCCGAGATATTCGGTGACAACAGACGCTTAATTTATTTTTTTCGCGTTGCAAGTAGCCACGCCACAGACAGATACATAATTATATAACCAAATATCAAGAACAAAATGTTAATTCACATATTTTGTTAAAAAGAATATGTCAGATATTTCACCTGTTCAGACATGGATAAAAAGACTGGCTTCACAAAACATTGTACTCGTATAGCGGAATAATCCAAGATCAGCAAAAACAAGTTCTAAGCAACATACCGTCTGAATATCGGGGCCTATCGGCAAAAAACGCGGCCGTATATTATATTTCTGATCACGACTTAATCGTAAATATGAAGGGTTGGGGCGCACCTTCTGGCAGCTATTGCAAAAAGAGTATAGCACTCTCCATAAAATATATCTGGGGGTTCGGACACCTATTCGGTCGAAACGTACGCAAAACTTCATCGGTCGTAGACTCCATCTCGTTCTCAACTATCGCGTGTGATAGAGTCGGGGGAAACAGGATCACCAGAATAGGCACGCCAGAGTAGCATCTGGATGTATATTACGTATTTATATAGGGACGCCTGTTCCTCACATATGTTCCCAGCTGTTTTATTCGTGTGAATAAAGAACATTTACTCGTGGATATGTTATATCCTTTTTGCAAGACTTTGGGGTTAATTAGATGTTTGCTCGCTATGGCGAAAATGTTTTTCTAAGGTCACTAGGGCAAAGGTTTTTGTTGAATCTACTCATTTGGTGTTTTATTTTGATTTTTTCTGGAGTGTTTTTTTATTTATGGTATATCTTGGGCACATACAGAGTTAACTTTAGATATGTATTTACAATCGTTAAAATTGTTGGTTTATTTTTCAATTCATAAAATTAGGGGCCTAGTGGCGGGCGCAATGTAGGTAAAATAAAGTCAAAAAGTTTCTGCATAAAGCTAAAGTTTAGTAATTAAAGAAAAAAGTGAATTAAAAGAAAGTATTTCAAGAAAAAAATATGTGTACAAGTTTATACTGAACTTTGATAGCTTTCATATATACTTTTATTGTATATAAGTAAGACAAAATCATCGCATGTATTATGCTCTGTATCTTTTTGTTACAAATGTGCGAACCTTTAGTTTTTTTTTATTTGTTTGTTTGGATGTATAATGGAGTTGTATTAATTTCAACTTGATATCTCCACGTGTTCCTGAGAAGAATCCTGACAGACAAACAGTTTATTTTTCATTTTAGTTTTTAGTATTATCTATAAGGTAATTTTTGTATGGTATATTACAGCGAATATTATTTCGTCGATTAAAGTTCTGAAATATATTCCGATATTTTTCTTCTGAAGCATATTCAAAGAGATATTTGAAAGATTCAAAGGCATTTCGCTAAATTGAGTTGCAGTTACAAATTATGGAACATAAAAGGGAATGCACGAGATCGGAGGTAAGGGGTTATGTAAACATAGTAACGAAGTGCCCTCGCGCACCTGCGAAGACATGGATATGATAATTTATCAAAAATTTAAAAAATTTGTTTCTAATATATCTTTTAATATGATTCATATTATAATCGAATATGATTAATATTGATATTATTGACCAACATCGATGAGAATTTAATTATTAGTTGCTTTACCGATGAAGGCTAACACTGTAAAGAAATCTAGATGCCTGAAAGCTCCACATAAAGTTCTCGAAGGAGTGCGCAGTTTAGCAATCCGCCAAATGCTATCATACTTGACTCTGGTCTAACCCTTATCATTCTGAGTGAAAGTCTATGCTCAATACGAGGCCAGTAGCGGGTTGATATTGATGATGATTTTGGTATTACTGGTGAACAGTAACGTATTGTGTTACTGTTCAACATTACATTATTTTGATGTACGGTACATATTTGAAGATTTTTGTAAGATGGGCATACAAAACGATTTTAAATTTATGATATCTTAATAAGAGCTCTACTTGATCTCCAACCATCCACGTTTATAGCATCTTATATCCAAGCACACAATTTTACAATTTTTACTAAAGCATCATTTATTCTGATGCTGCGTGTGTTTCTATTAACCGGCTTTTTCTTCGACTTTCTTTATTTATTGTGTGAATTACGTAGCGGAACCCTAAGAGGACTGCTGACGCTGCCGACACGTGTAGTAGAACTAGGACACGAGTTGTTTGT
>DWKL01003507.1:0-11451 GCA_018249415.1 Phareas burnsi
TGATCAGTTTCTATAACTACACATCTACGGATTTTTTTACCGCATATACATTGTATATAGGTTAAAGTTTTAATAAAAGTGGCAACCCTGTATTTTTGATATCTTTAAAATTTGGTTAAAATGAAAACGAAACACGAGGCTTCGGGCACTATGGTTAATAAGACTTATACGTTGATACGTTACCGAATAGGCTTAGAGGGTAAAATTTCCCATAATCGTCTCTTAGGAGATTGGATATTTTTGAACGATTTAAGCAGTAGTTGACAGTAAAAAAGGTTATTGATATATTATTTATACGAGAAGTTACGACCATCTCCAATTAATAAGTACATACCATAAATTTATCACATCTCTACAACAATGCAAAGCAAATTTACTACACAACATTTTATTAATAACTTGAATATTGCTCGCCATTTATAAGAATCATAACTCGATCATGTCATTAAATTACATTTCAAAATTCCATTATTTAACACAATCAGTTATATTAGAAAAAAAAACAGATCATTTTTATTATGATAGGTAGCCTACAGATTAATAACTGCATTCAGCCTAGCCCTTTGAGACAATTTAAATATACGATAAAGAATATCGTGATATGATAGCGTGCCAGTTAGATACCATTTTTATTTATCAAACCATAGTAAAATAACCCATTAGGAGTGAATCTCGCCATGATTTTGGGGATTTTGTGGAATAAGTAACGATATGTTTTTGTTATCTAATATCTTTAAACATACACACAAACACACACTAAAGTGTGTTTGTGTGTGTATATAATCATGGTATCATAGTAGGCCATTCTGCTTTGGGACTAGTATATTATGTAGATTTAAACGTCACGAATCGGCTCGTATTTGTTTCATATTTTTTGCTGTCCAATAAATAAAAAAATTAAGGGCCTCTTCAGATTAATCTTATATATCATTAAATTTTGAATACTTTTTTTATGTAAAAAGAGTAGCAAACAGGCTTAAGTGTTCACTGCAGTCCATGGACACACAAATCTAACCTCAAACAAAACCGAGGTCTTATCTGAGGTTGTACGTAGATGCGTTACTACTCCTCAGGACTAAGATGGTCGCCTTGTTGTAAGTGTACACGTCAACCACACCTATCCAAATGAAACACAACGGCTGTGTCAAGGCGGATTACAAATGTAGCAGTGGTATCTCCTCGGACCACATATTCTATATTCTTCTTAATTAGAATAATCTTTTTTTTCAAATTGCCAGTTATTGTCTCACCTTTCCAAGATGGAAGACTAAACTACGTAACGTTGATGTAAAAATAGACATATGAATGATACAAGTAATCAATATGCTTCAAAATAGGAAAATATTGAACAAATTTATACGAAATTTTTAATTAGCTGCACATGGCACTTCAATCGGTGACTTTAAAGGTGTAAAGAGAAGTAATACTTGCGCTTCAATACTTAGACGTTTAATCTGAATACGCCCTTAAAATACCGCAAATATTTCAACGTCTACGTTCTCCCAAACGTGCCGACGATGTCGTGAACGTATTCGTGTCCATTTGTTCCCCTGTGTCAACTATATGAAATATTGTCCCATTTTCATTCACCTTAATAGCACTTCATCACGAAACTCCTCAAGGATAAACCATAATTGTCTTGTACCATAATAGTTAGTCAGTAATTTGAGCTGACGCTATTTTATGGGGTATCCGATTGTTGTTAATTAAGTCATAAACCACTTCATCGGTGATTATAATAGAAAATTGAAATTCAAAGACACTAATTGAATAATTTTAGGCCAAAAGTTCACTACAATAACCCTTTAAGCTCTCTTAATTATTTTTTAAATTTGCTACATTTTTTATTACTTAATACTTCGATCACCTCTAATAATAAGTTAACAGGCAAAAGCGGCACAATTTAATTTGGTCCTTCGAGCCGGAAAGCCTCGATTGTATTTAATTTACTACATTTACATTTTACTACTACCTCTATCACACAAATTTATACTATTTTCACAACTATGCCATTGATAATAGCGTTTATTTTTATTAAACGTTGTGTAAATACAACACCGATCTAATCTAATATCTTGCAACAATCTTAATTTGTTTATTGCTATATGAAAAACAGTAACAGCTACGATATTACATTTGATAACTTTTTATCGCATCAAAGTTTAATTATTTAATAATTATGTATTAAATGTGTTATGTGAATATTAACATCACAAGAAGCCCACTTCATTAGTAACACAATTAAATATAATAATGGAAGAATTGTTATGAACCACGATAATACAAATTAAATCCTATAATAGTCCCGTCAGTAACAAAAACCATTGTAACAAATAAAACTCGATTTCTGGCAACAATAAGATCACTGTCTAATATCCGATAATATCTCTGCCCACCCTACGCTTGGAATATTGTAGCTTAGTGCTAATGTCAAACTTAACAATGTAATGTATTGCTCCGTTTCATTAAGAAGCTCAATATTTACAAAAGACAATTATCTAACAAGTGAACACACATTTCAGCACTTTAAGCCAATATTATCCATTGCAGGCATCAATCTGGCACGTCTATGCTAGTCTCAGGCACTACTGGTTTCAACGCGTCATTCTTCTTGTGATTTTTATGTGGTTTCGGTTTTGGCTTTTTGTGGATCTCTTCGTCCCTGTAAGGCTCTTGGTGAACTGCGGGTTCCGTGGACATTCCATTTGATCCCCTGTTTACGTTGTTGTTGTACGCAATATTCGCATATTCTTGCAATAGCGGAAACACTGATAATAGGAACTGGCAGAAATCTTTCCTAATTCCGAACCACCCTAAAATTTAAAATACGTATTATTGCGCCGTTTCTTAGCTTTAAATTTAATCACCTATTGTGCTAATATCAAACCCCGGTCATAACGTAAATGGGATTGCCAATTATCATGTTGGATGCTAGAACCGTCCGGAGTTATGTTCGTACAGAGAAGTACCACCGCCGGCCTCACAATTCGCCGTGAAGCAGTTTTGTGTATCGGTTGAAAATGCGGTCGCCGGGCACACTTACTACTCAGGAGTAGTGACGTATCTACGTATCCCAGCCCATCAACACTCATATTTAATCTCAAATAGAAATAAAGTCCTATCTGAGGTCGTATGTACATGCGTTAATGCTCCTGAGGACTAAGATGGTCGCCTCGCTATAAGTGTATCCAGCAACCGCACCTCTCCAACAGAAACACAAGAACTGCTTCACGGCAGATTGTGAAGACACCGGTGATACCTCTCGTAGGAACTATAGTTCAAGCACCTACCAAACCAATTGTTTGTAAAGAGAAGGAAAATAAAGACCATGTCAATTAATATCTTATTTTCGCAGTTATTAATAATTGAATTATACATATGCACATATATATGCAAGTTCTATATAACACAGTAATATTACAGTTAAAACTAGTCTACAAGGGTTTTTTAATTACATGAGTACTCACGATTTGCGTTTTTTTTAATTGCCTATATTTCTATTTATTTGAAAAAAAAACTGCAAATCGTGAGTACTCGTTACGTAATTAAAAATGTATAATTTCCGCGATAATATTAACTTAAAATCAGTGTACATGGTAATCATAATACAACATAATGTAGGTAGGTATACTTACATTTATTACCCCCTTTCGAGCTGAACGACATAATGATGAGTGTGGCATAGCTCACAAACAACGGGCTCACTACTACCATGAACGAGAGGTCCAGCCCGTCATCTAATTTGTTGGTTAATAGAACCTGAAAAACAAAATCGTAACCATTTAAATGAAGTAATAGACAAATATAATCTATGAACGTTTCGAGATTTATTTCGATTCCATACTACAATCTTCGCAATACTGCTGGTTAAAGGATTCTCTGCTCTAAGTTAGGATCTGAAGTCATAATTTTGGTTGCAACTATACATAGTTCAAAAACGAAATTAACACATCACATCATTTTTTTCAAATTGTAACAGCAACCGTGTTGTCAATTACCATTGCCGTATTACATTGGAATTGGTAATGAATTTGTGTAGTAGATAAAGTGGAACGTAACATCAGTTTTCATGTTAGCAAACAGTAGTAGTAAAAGTCGTTTTGTGTTATTGAATTCGGACTAGATTTTACCTCCTTTTTACCTTGCAACTATTTATAACTATTGAAGATACCAATTTAAACTTAAATAAATACTGTTTAAAATCCACACTTTTATTATAATATTTGTAATGCGTACCTGAAAGATTAATATAGGTACGACGGTAAAAGTGTAAGCCAATGCAGAGTTAAAGCTCGTTCGCCGCTGTTGAATGTTCGCCTCAGGTGTACGTAAGAGAATTCCGGCGAATATTATGCTATACAACACCCCTAAAAGATAATCGTACGATTTTATACATTCCACAGCAGATACAATGTATAACTGTCAAATTAATATTACGATAACGTTTTTATAATAAATCCATTCAAATATTAGTACATATTATTAACTAAGCAGTGACAGCCTAATGGTTAAGATTCTGGCCTCTCACACTGGGTATCCGGAGTTCGGACCCGCACGCACCTCTGATTTTTCGAAATTAGGTACGTATTAGACGTTAATTATGTCCTCACGGTGTTTTCCTTCACAATTTATTGATAATTATGGAGGAAAACATGAGGAAATTTACATATCTGAAAGTTACTTGTAAAGTTCTAGAAAGAGTTTAAAACACACTTGGCCAGCATGATGGACTATTGCCTAATCCTTCTCATTCTGAGAGATCTGCATCCCGCAGTGAGACATTAATGGATCGATGATGGTGATTGGTAACTAGATGATAATTTTATGACTAAATTTTTATCACATTTATAAAGATTATTGTAACTTATATGAAGTGTTCATATTTTAAGACTAGTCTTATGGTCGGCAATGGAAGAATAAACATTGATGATGTTGATGGTCCTCACCATTACACCTCCTAGCATATTTATTTTCATGTAATGAAAGTAGTAAATGAACATACAACCCATCCTATATTAAGTGGTCACTGCCTTCCATGGACATCTATAACTAACTTCATATACAATAAGAATCATACCTGAAGTCGTTCACTTAATGCGATATTGATTATCAATGCGATAATGTTTGACTGAATTCACATTTATGTGGAACAACTTTGAAGCCTTTCTTAACTGTCATGTCAACTTACCAACAAGGCTAAGACACATTAGTATCCAAAGAGGTACGAAAACCACTTCCCACGACCAATTTATAAAGTCATCAAATTTCAGTGCCAAGAATATGAACTGCAGTATATTTACAGCACAAAATAACTCCAGCTAAAAAAAAGAATATTAAATTTTCTGTATTAAATATAGAACACATTTCAACTACTGTTATTTTAACCCTAAATCAGCCTATTTAAAGTTGGTAGGTACGTTCCAATTACTAAACATTACTACAATTTGCAACAATTATATCAACAAAAAAAGATTAAAGAAGCAAATAATATTATGGTTAATTAAGCTTGTCCTTATTTAGATTTCATGTAAGATAATCTACAAGCATAGTACCAAACCACATAACCATAATGGAACTAACCTCATAGCTGCGATCATGTTTCACGCACCATATACAGATAGCTATGGAGACTATACTAATAAAGATTAAAGGTATAAAGACTAGTATCCAAACATGGCGTCCTGTCGTCAACTGGTCACATACTAGCAACTCAAACATGAGCAGGATTAGGTGTATGGCAAGACTTATCAACATAGCTTTATAATGGATGTATGCTTCACCTTCTAACCTGGAATTTGAGACAATTAGAACCTCATAAATCAAATTAGGTTTACACAAATAAATCATACAAGACAAAAAAATCCATTTGAATCAATATTTGATATTTCTTTGCCTTTTGAAAACTTATATCTAGTTATAAATATTGCACTGTGCCATTAAAAATAATAAGCTACTAATCACATTTTACATTATAATTTGCTATTGTACAAGCAGGTAGAGAATTATTTATCATAGATTTAATGAACTTTGATATCAAATAAGTAGGTAATAAGTAATTAAATCAGAATGATAAACTTGCAGTTGTAGCATGAATTTCAAATATGGCTCATAGACATCTGGGCAGTTGTGTTGTTGGAAAGTTTATGTAATTTTACATGCCTTTCCCTTTAAACTAAAATAGAACCATGTAGACGCTCCAGTTGGTAAATAGAAACTTGTAATGCTTCTCTAGATGAAGTATAAAGTAATAATTTACCAGCACTTAATACAAAATATTATGATCTAATACACTTAAGAAAAATGCTTTAATATTATATTTTCAATTTTTTTATACAGAATGATTTTTAAATTTTAACATAGAATTATGTAATTTTATTTTTATACGTTTTTCATTTCATTTATTTCTAAAAGCGTAAAATGAATGAAAAATAGAATTCAATGATGAAGTAACAAACCTGAAGTGAGGGTACTGCCACCAGACATACGTGCCAACTGTAGCACCTAGAACCACAAGGAATTTCCAAATCCATATTGGTGTGAATACAGCCCAATAAGACCAGCTGATACTATTGTCTAACTTTAAAGCTAGAAGAGCTGTGAATATCAGCAGACAAGTGTGTACTACGAACTTGCTGAAAAACAAATCACTATTAGACTATGTCATAATAATAACATTCATTGAACATCACGAATCATTACCTAGGATTAAAATCCTGAAATAGTGTCTGCAAATTCATTTCAATACACATTCACGCGAAATATATTTTAAAAACATTTCAATCTTAATAATCCAGGGTCGATGTGTTTGCTTTTTTACATTTCACTTTAGTAAGATAGTAAATAATATAGTTTAGATTTCATAGATCACAGATTAAACATTACATTTTCCAATTTCGTACCTGTGATAGTAATTTTGAACAAAAAAATGATTAACTACTATGTTAATGTTGAAATTTAATTAAGTAGCAATAATATTATATAATTTATAAAGATGGTAAACGTTGAAGTAAGTCATAGAGAACTACATTTTATCTATTTTATTGGTTCTTTGGCCGAATGGACAGATTTTTAAAGCGTTAAAATAAACATAGAAAAAATCAAAATTTGACAGCTCAGGCT
Organism: Phareas burnsi; assembly: GCA_018249415.1. NCBI lineage: Eukaryota > Metazoa > Arthropoda > Insecta > Lepidoptera > Hesperiidae > Phareas > Phareas burnsi. Next base: position 7,120 of record DWKL01003507.1, read on the forward strand.
GTCAAAATAAATTGATTTATTTCTCAAAAAAATTGGATAATCCTCGCAAATTGTCTATATTTTAAGGATATATGTAAATATATTAAATATTAAGAATAATTCCAGATTACTGTAAACTCTCAGTACCATATAATTTCAGTATAATGGCATCGCCGTCACCAAAATCACCCGAACAAAGCGAAAAGAACAAACAATACGACCGGCAACTAAGGTTGTGGGGTGACCATGGTCAATCGGCCCTCGAGAATGGACATATTTGTATAATAAATGCTAATGCATTAGGAACAGAGATCTTAAAGTCAATAATTCTGCCAGGTGTTGGGGCTGTAACTATTGTTGATGATAATACTGTGAGTGATGAAGACATAGGTAGTAACTTTTTCCTGGAAAATACAAGTAAAGGATTGAATAGAGGCTCTGAAACATTGCGCCTTTTATTGGAACTCAACCCCGCCGTACAAGGTCATGCTGTACAAGAACCACCAGATCAAGTTTTGCAAGAAAATCCTGACTTTTTTAAATCCTTTAGTGTAGTAATAGCTAGTTCCCTTGGAGAGAAAACTATTAAAGACTTGGCGCAACACTTGTGGGATATTAAGGTTCCTTTTATTCTTTGTAGATCTGTGGGATTTCTTGGGTCGTTCAGGATTCAAATTAATGATCATGCAATTATTGAAACTCATCCTGAGAATGAGCAGATTGACCTGCGCCTGGATGTTCCTTTTCAAGCTCTCTTAGAATATTTAGACAGTATTGATATAGATGCTGTAGATCTGAAGGACCATGGTCATATTCCTTGGATTGTCATTCTTTATAAAGCAATTAAAAAGTGGCAGATGAGTAATGCAAATAGTTGGCCTATGAGTAGAAAGGAGAAAGTAGAAGTGAAAGAGATAATAATGGAGTTCATAAGGAAAGATGAGAATGGTATTCCTATCAATGAGGAAAATTTTGCTGAAGCTGTGAGAGCTGTAAACACAGCATTAATACCTACATTCTTACCAGTTAAAATTCAGGAGCTAATATATAGTAGCTGCGCAACTAACTTGACCAAGGAGAGTGCACCATTCTGGATCATGTGTTCAGCTTTGAGAGGATTTGTTGAAGCTGAAGGAAAAGGAAAGTTGCCTGTGAAAGGAGTACTGCCCGATATGACTGCTTCAACAGAACATTATATAAAGCTTCAAAATCTTTATAGAACTCAGGCATCGAATGATGCCGAAATAGTTTATAGAAAAGTACAGCAAATTGTTGCACAATTGCATTGCGAGAGTATTAGTGAAGCTGATGTCAAGTTGTTCTGTCGACATGCACATGACTTGCATTTAGTGAAGGGTTCAAATATTAACATTGAATACCCACCAAGCAGTTCTGTAGCATCTTACATTGCAAGGTATTTAGAAGAACCTGACATAATGATGGTGCATTATATTTTGCTGCGGGCAGCTGAAACATTTAGATTGGAGCACTGCAGGGCTCCTGGAGAATGGGAGCCAGAGGGTGATATAGCTATATTGAAAACTTGTGTATCTAAATTGCTTAGTGATATATCGTGTCCTCCTTTCCCTAAAGATGATCACATCCATGAAATGTGTAGGTATGGTGGAGTAGAGCTTCATACCGTGTCTGCTTTCATGGGAGGATGTATTGCACATGAAGCAATTAAGATTGTTACAAAGCAATATAAACCTGTCAACAATACTTTTATATATAATGGAGCTTCAACTAACAGTGCTACTTTCACATTCTAAACAAGTACCAATCTTTAAATGAATAAAGGGCTGTTCTGTGAGACATTACCTTTTTTTTTTCCACCCTTAACATTATTTTATTTGACAGAATGTATAAATGTATTTATACCTATCCTAATACTTTGTGTATTGATTTCTTATTTAATTCAAAAGTGGGTTTTTTTTTCATTCTTGTGGAGAAAAAACATTAGTGAAAATATCCATATTGAGTGGAAACTAATTATCCATAGAGTTATGCGTTTTAAATGATAGTTGACTCATATGTAACGCACTTCAATTCTTTGGAGTACAGTAGTTACAGTAAAAAGATATAGTAGAAGGTTTAGCAACATTTGAGCAATAACACCAAAAAAAGCTGATCTGCTGATAATAAAGGTGGCAATAGATATGACATGAGTAAAAATAAAAAATAAAACGAAATAACAATAATGCAAATGATATTCTTCAAAGTTGTGTATTTTCAGTTAGGATATTAACCATTTATAATCTTATAATCGAGATATAAAAAGAAATTGCAGAAAACATTTCATTAACAATTTTCAACACATAAATAAGAAAAATTAAACATATCACATGATCAAAATAAAAAATTTAAACAAACTATACATTTGGCTAAAATCCACATGGCAGGCTCATAGGTTATACCATAATAACAACAGTAGGGATCACTTTCATACATGTATATGCCTGAGACTGTATAGTTCTCAGAAAAATATAACACAACATTGAGAATTTCTCATTTGTTACCTACATATTTCACCTTAGCCACAATTTCAATCGTAATGCATCTACACCATTGAGATAATATCGAAATAAGCGTTTATCCCGCACAAAGCCAAGGTTCTCATAGAGCTTAAGTGCTGGCTTGTTAGTGATTTCTGTTTCTAACACCACTTCTGCTGCATTATCATCAATCATAGCCTGTAAAATAAAACAAATGAAGATATATTGCCATGAACAATGTCATTTATAATATGTTAATTTATTAATTATTTATCAGCATAATTTAGATATTGAGGAATTTTTTGAACTTGTCACATATTCTCTTCTTCTTTTCTTTATAGATTCATGGTTGAAAAACATATAAATAGATTTTTAGATGACAATATTTAATATCTTTTTAATTTTACTGGGAATTAAAATATTCATATTGCTTCATGAGCTAATTCAAATAGTCCAATAGGAAATGTTATGATGTTTAAGTATTTCTTTTTTACATATAATTTAGATTAATATCTCATTGACCTGATAAAATCTTATACTATGCATCAAAATGATACTATATACCTCAATTTCAAATTGAAAACAATTTTTTTTTTATTGTGTTCAGTACTGTAACTTTGATAGATGGGAAATTATCATGTGTAGGTTTATTTTCTAATAGTGGATAATAATTAAGTTATAGATAATGAAAAATAATCCATATTTTGAATGTGAATACTATAATTTATGACATCTAAAGTTCCTATAATATCAGACATTTAAAAAAGGTCTTATAAGAATTTAAAATTGCATGAAACATACACTATATATTATAAAATAAAACTATTATATGTCTGTACTTGAGCCAAATTGCATGTGAATTACAATATACAATCTATAATGATGTTAATGAGACTAGAAGTCATCTCATAAGAACTCACCTGAATTGCTTTTTGTACAAGCCTTGACCCAATTTTTCTTTTTCTATAGTTTTCATCTACTGCTAACATAGCAATGTAGCCTCTCTTCACAACATTGCGGTGCATATCTAGTTTACAAACAATGGCACCAATACACTTCCCATCTGCATCCGTTGCTAGGAAGCACAGCTTAGGCCAGTTGTGTATGAAATATCTATATGTGTAGATTGAGTAGGGTTCAGACAGATCCTTCTGTATTAGTCTCATAATCTCAGGCATTTGGATTTCAGACTCATATGCTATAATCTTGATGTCATCCTCTTCATACTCACCCAATTCGTTTTCTGCAGTCTCTAGGTTGTCTTCAGCATTCTCTGAACTCTGTGCACATTTATCTTCGACGTACCGCACCCAACTGACTCCAAGGTCGTCCTCGCAGCCCTCTGTTTCGACCGCATCGTCACAACACTGTACACTATTTACATCTCCCAAGCCTTCACTGAGGGCAGCTAATTGTGCGTTCGGCGTCTCGAGCTCGACACTATTGGTCGAATGGACACTAGTCCCATTCGTTAAGTTGCTACTGACTTTGTTAATTTGAAGAGAATTAACTAAAGACTCACTTAACTCCTCGCTTGCTATACTTATTTCATCAGTCGTTTCCGGAGGATCTTTGGCCTTTTTATTTTTGTTTTTCGTACTCGTGCTATTCTGATTGCACTTGACGTTCTGTACATTATCGTTGGTGAGTTGATCCATAATGACGTTATTCTATCTATTCTATTTACACATTCAAAAGATCATAAGCTCATATGACTAACACAAAAGCTTTTGCGATTATACAAACATTTTCTTGTCAAAATCGTAGAAGAGTATCACCGACATCTTGGTCTCAAAGTATTACTTCGATACGATATAGAAGGTGACTTGACAGGACCTAGATGAATTCTTAGGTTAGA
>DWKL01003508.1:0-11450 GCA_018249415.1 Phareas burnsi
TTGTTTGAGGTTGAATGTGGGTGTCCATGGGCTGCGGTGACCATTTAACATCAGGTGGCCTGCATGCTCGTTTGCTACTTTACAAAAAAAAAAAATAATTAGCTGTTTGTATTTCGTTTACGATTCACGGAAAAACAATTTAATTTATTAAATGGATGTTTTACACTTTTAAAATATGCAATCAGACAAAGGTTTAGAAATCAAAATACAGTCATATGTGTGACAAAGATGAGAAAACTAGGACCATACTTACAGTTTGACCTCTCTGAAGTATGGTCCGTCCTAGCTGGGGAAGCTAATTTTACTGTTCTTTTTAGGTGTAGATAAATTTGTAGGCGAATTCCTACTGGGTTATATATATATATACGAACGCACTTATCGCGCTACGATTTTTTAGGTTATCTTTGGATAGGTTTTAAAAAAAAAATTTGGAGGAATATGAAATGAATGAATTATTGCTAAGAGCTACGCTTTTGAAGTAGTAAAAAATATTTATCCCCCTCCTGGTTTTTCAACTACCGAGTGTCGTGGGTGCCATGGACATACACAAAGACGAATACACAAACACCCAAACCCAGAACAGAAATATAAAACCATTTATTCGTACACCAGACCGGGGTTCGAATCCGGTGCCATCCCCCAAGTCGTCAATCATAAAATTGAAAAATATCTTAAAGTTACTATCTACGGCAATTGTGTGTACCCACGTTAGTTTCGATGTTACATTTAATAAGTTAACAGATCGGAACTGCAACTGAAAATTCAGTTCGCGTAGGAGACTTTTAATTAAGATAGAAATTTAGATATGCAATTTAGTAGCGAATCCACAAGTAAATCCGGAACTTGGACATTTGTTTTGTAATAACAATAATAACGCGAAGTATTAAGTATTCACAAGTTTCTTAGAGCACGTTCCGTGATTACATTATATATTCAATTTGGTATTATGAACCAGGGACCGTAATACATGGGATGCAACTCCTTAACACTGAATGTGTTCTGTTTTAATGTACTTGAGTAGTGATAGCCTAGTGGTTAAGATTCCGGCATCTCTCACTGAGGATCCGGGGTTTGAACCTGCAAGCACCTCTGATTTTTCTAAGTTATGTGCGTATTAGAAATTAATTATCACTTGCTTTAACGGTGAAGGATATGTGTGTCGTCTTTGTACGTGTTCATGGCACCCACAGGAAACCCTATTGGGGGTTATCAGTGTAAAAAGCGTTAAGCGTATTTGTGGTCTACGAACCGCGTGCACGTTTGGTACTAAAACGCTAAAAAAAATGGCGCCAACGAATTGCGTAAATCGAAACGTGAAATATTTACCGTGATATGATAGAAATATTTTATTTATATGAGAAGAACAGCCAACGATGTACGTCAACGTAGTCGCTGCAGCTCATGCACACCCACATTTAACTTCAAATATAACTAAACTCCTATCTGAAGTCGCACGTAGATGCGTCATTGCTCCTGAAGACCAACAGAATCGCCTCGCTGTAAGTAAACTCGCCAACCACACCTCTCTAACCAAAACACAAGAATTGCTTCACTCGGATGAATTAAGTGTATCTAAGCGGTGGTCGAGTGTACAACATGATCCTGAGAACACGCTGATATTATTGTAAAGACTTGACGTTTGAACGTAATCGCTCAACATTGCAATAGGATAATTCAAGATTTCCTGATCGCTGTCATCACAATAGAGTCTCTCGGTTCCGTCCCGTATAATAGCCAAATGATTTCCTTTTCGTCGACTGTAGGTGTAGATATTCACATCCTTATGCGACGCAGTACTAGCCGGTGCGATGCACGGTGGGTAACGTCACCTGGACGAAATCAATGACGTTCAAAACTAATTTTTAATAAGATCGTAAGTCTTAAACGTCGTTCCGATCACCCGTTTGTTGACCATATTTTATCGAATTTACGACCGAAAAAACGTAAAATCGAATGTAAAAAAAAAAACCTAAAACCATTTAGCCAATATGAAGTTTGTTATTCGTATAATAAAAAAATATTCGTAACTGTAAAAGTATCTGGTACTCCCATTATTGTAAATTGCCTGCCGTACGTGTTAAAACATTCTTAAATCAAATACAATAGAGTATGTTTGTGCTTTGCGTGTTGAACAAAGATGTTGTATATGTCTAGATGCCTTACCATGGATGGACACACGAAAATGTCAAAATTCTCAATTGATTTCTTCGTGGCACAGTTTGTCCAGCTTAATAATATAATATAATAATAAATAATATGAACCTCTAGTAGGTATGCATCCCTGTGCGAAATCATTATGTTGGGCTAAAGATAACACATATGGTGGGAAAAGCAATATTTTCCATAAAGGATATTCCCCTACCCGACGCTCTATGTAGACGTGTACAATATCTTTGATTGAACATAAGCATTCAATACCCGAATCGACGCAAATGAACCAACAGGTGTGTTTCTCCTTACAAAACGAAATAGACTTAACCAGCCAAGAACGAATTTGATTTGACACAATCAGTATTGTCTGCTTATTTGTTCCCTTCGTTTGAGTGTTTCTTATTGTTATGTAGGTTTTTTTGTATGTAATGAAAACAGGAACCCAGTCAGTGTTAAGTGGTCTCTGCCACTGCCTATGGGTGTGTGCCACGCAACCCAAGCAGGGTAGGAGTCCTGCGTCAGATCGATCACAGATGCGTTGCTGTTTGAGAGTACCGAGTAGACATTCCCGTTATATTTGGTTGAATTAACGGATATCTGACATCGGACACTTAAAATGTACAGTACTTATGATTTTTTTTTCCACTGTAGGTATGTACCTAAGTTTGCTACCATCAAATAAAAGGCAAAAAAAATCCTTACAATAAATCTAATAGTTTTTGTAGTATTTGGACATCTGAAGAAAGCCTTGCATTCTATAGTATGGGCGTGATGATTTATATATATACCTTAGGCATAGATATTCCAAAAACACTTTTAAAGAAATAATGTTGCGAGGCGCTTACCACTCCATTGGGAATACACAGGATTTCGAAAGTTACAACTTTTCGAGAGTTCCCTTCGTGTTCGTGTGAAATTGTAATAAATTCCCACAACGAGCTCCCAAACATTGTTTTTACTCTTAATCATATAACACTTGTTGTTGAATTGTGTAATCAACGGATTTACTAAACAGAGTCTCAATAAATTTCCATTCGTACTATTCGACTCCGCTGACCCATAAAAATTGATGTGAAATTCATTACGTCGCCTCCTTTGTGTGTTTATTTGCACTTGTCCGCTTACTAGCTTTATTTATACCGTATGCGGCGTACGGTAATGGCGCCGGATCGGTACGGAGTCGGTCAGGAATAACTCTGCAGCAGTCACACGACAATTGAGCCGTGCGGCCGTTTCAAAAGGAGTAATGTTCCCGTTATTGTTGTATTTATTCGGTTGCATTCACAATGTGCATTTATCCGGAATGGCTTCTGAGTACGGGAACTTCCTCGCGTATTTGTACGCGTCGCCGATGTCAACCGGCCGTTGGCTTGATGATTTTATTAGCATCTCGAAATGTTTATTGCCGTCGTTTCACAACCAATTTGTGACGATTAAGGATTGAAATAAAAGTTTACGATACATTGGAAATGCGAAGTTGGTACACAGTATTTAAGTTGGACACGCCCAAAAGTTTAACTACACTGTTTACTACTATTGTGCTCTTTGTAAAACTCGTTGTGGTAATATACGTAAGATTGGGAATCAGATTAAAATTTTATTGACGATTAATTTCTTTGTGTCGTTACTGTACGAAATTATGGTGACAGTAGTCACAAAACTTTACGATTTAAAAAAAAATAGTCTGAAAACTGCGAATTTAAAGGATTGTTGTAAGATTTATATAAATAAGGGACAAACATATCCTGGCCCATTCGAACTCTGAATTAGACTTGAAAAGGATCAAAGAGGCGTTCAAGGCAACATTCCAACTCTACGATCTAAAAAAAGTCTATAAAGTCCACTGAAAACTTCGCATTTAAAGTATTGTTGTAAGACTTATATAGTTGGGGTAAAAAAATGTCCTAAACCATTCGATCTCTGCGTTAGACTTGAAAAGCGTCAAAGAGGCGTTCAAGGCGACAGCCGCGTGACATTTATATCGGACGCTAATTGTCGCCGCGCGAACGGTACGCTCGCAACGTAACGACCGCTCGTATCGAGTACCTTCAGTTTTCTCTTGCATCTGATTTGAACCGATGCAACTTTCGCTCAGGCACGATCCCGTGGAGCTGCCGCTGCGGTTTGAACTGCATTTCTTTTTATCTTCAGTTACATTGTTCGCGTTTCAGATATTTGTTTTTCTATTTCATCCGGTGGAAGACGCCGCTCGAAATCGTAATATGTACGCAGCTGTATAGCAAATGTGACGGTCTAGACTCGGTTCGCTTTGTTGGGAGAGAAAATCAAGGCTCTTTTTTAAATCGTATAAACCGAGAAAATGAAAATTGTCTTTTGAATATGAACGACTTTTATTTACACTTTATTCAACAGATGAAACAGCGTTTTGTGACGGTTAAATGTCCACGTCAAACTTTATACATAGGAAGAGTGATGGATTAATTTGGTGGGATGACACAAGTAGTGGCGGTGCGGTGGTAAGACTACTTTAGTGGTTCGGGGTTCGAATGTCACGCACGTACCTCGGATATTTTGGAAGTCACGTGCTTATTAGAAATTAATTATCACTTGCTTCAACGATGAAGGATAATATCGTGAGAAATACTACTTCCTTAAGAGTTGTCCATAAAGTTTTCAAAGACTCGGAAAGTCTACCAATCTGCACTTGGCAAGCTTGATGAACTATGGCCTAACCATTTTTATTCTGAGACGAGACCCATGCCCAGTAATGGGTTAATGATAGTGCATTGTATGAACAATGTAAATGCTTTCTGCGCTAATAACCTCCACACTAGGATTCTTGGTTCTGAGTGTAATGGTCATTTACAAATACATATGAGCATCAACAAAATTTAGATATCTATTAATATATCATTTATCATTAATATATCGGTTAAACGTCCTGGCCGGGGATTGAGCCTGGATCCTCTGCATCGCAAATCGGTATTGTACATTAACAACATTTAGATATGTATTCATATATTATTTATTATTAATATATTAGTTAAATGTCTTAACCGGGGATTGAGCTTGGATTGGTAGACCCGCTGTATCGCAAACCAATATTGTGATCACTGCCACGATGCCGACGATATTTTTGTTTATGTTTTAAAAGTAGCAAACGAGCGTGCAGTATACCCGATGTAAAGTGGTCACTGCAGCCCACGGATACCCACATCCAACCTCAAACAGGATTGAAGTTCTATCTGAGGTCGTACGTAGATGCGTCACTATTCCCGAGGACTAAGATAAGTGTGCCCCTCGGACAGAAATTGCTTTACCACGGATTATGAGTGCGGTGATGGTACTTCCCCGAGCGAATTATAGTTCTACCACTTATTATATATAATGACTCGCATTGTGAAATAAACTCGAACTGTCACACTACAGCCTCAACGTACAATTAGTCTATCCAATCATAGTTTGTAATCGAACTATTTATTATATAAACATAAAGAAGACGTATAGAAACCGTTCACATGTGCACGATTTAATAAAACGGCTAGTGACAGTTGGCCAATCGGCCCAGAATGCAGCGGTGTCGTCTGCTTCGGTGCGAACTGAGCAGTCGCCACTTGCCAATACTGACAGACGAGCTACATTTATAGACTCGCCTCGATCAAATATTTAGATTTGAACCGAATCCCTTAACACCTGATCTATTAGAGGGATTAATATAGAAGGAGAGATTGTAGCTTTGTTAAGTGTACGTTCTAATTTGATTTGATTGACTGAAATACTTTGTCCTGTATCTGGGCACGAGTCTCTCCCACTTAAGGAAGCCCGTAGCAAGCTTCACCATGATGTTCTAATGGGGATTGGTGATGGGTATGCGGCTGTTTTTCATAGATATCTAATAAATAATATCTGAAATCTAACATAGGATATAAATGCCCCAGAATATTAACGATGTCTGCTTGGTAGTTCTACTGGCTACTAATTTTAGGCGCGTCAGACATATTATATTTAGAAGTATAATAAATAGAAAGTAAGGTTTCCGTTTACTAATACTGTTAATGGTAATTGTATTTGAGTTTTTTTTTATTTAATTTCCGTATTTAAGCACCGTTCCATTATCGCTCATAATTTATTAAATAGTACATTAATTATTCTCAGTATTAAAAAAATAAGATAAATTACTCAAGTGAAAGTTTATTATTTTATTTACATATAAATTATTTTTAGGTGTAATTTTAATGTGTGTTAATTTATATCGCGACGACACGAAGACTGACTCGAATAGCCACCGGCTATTCTTGTTGTATTAACGAAGTAGAGAAGCGTCACAATACTAAACGCGGGTATGTTCATAATTATAGGGAGCTACCCTCATTATTTGTGAAGATACCCACTTACCGTTTGGCGTTTTACACTCAAGTTTCAGTTAATAATATCCATTGCGGACATTTGTTAATGTTTTTAAACAAATGTAATACGGTTTAGGATTCTTTATTTCTCAAAAAGATTTACAATGACTTACTGAGAAACATAATAATAATAGTAGTAAAATATATCGTGAGCTGCATGAAATTATGCATGATTACAGTTTAAATTTTATGTTAGAACAATAATAATATACAATGATTTATAATTGACAATTCAAAAGCGGGTAGTTGTTCACACTTCTTACACTAATGTCTAACATAGACGTAAAAACGAACTTGCAATCCACCTTAAGGCTAGTGCACATTGCCGCCCATAGACGTCTGTAATTACCCGCAAATTTGATTATAATTCTTTCTAAGATCGAGCACTTAAGTGTTGCTCCTCTTGAGAACTGAGTTGGAAATGCGCGTAAGTGTATCTCCCTTACCAAACCCTTAAAACCAAAACAGCAGCGATTAACATTGCTGTTATGAGGCAGCAATAGCTAAGGCGGTAGTGTCTCCGGAGTCAAACCACAATGGGTTCTACCACCTTCAATTACCGGTTCAATAATTTGTTACTGGTTTTTTTTTTATGTTTGTAAAGTGGCAAACGAGCGTGCAGGCCACCCGATGTTAAGTGGTCACCGCAACCCATGGACACCCACATCCAACCTCAAACAAAACCGAAGTCCCGTTCGAGGTTGTATATGGATGCGTCACTACTGCTGAGGACCATTATGGTCGCCTCGCTATATGTGTGCCTGGCAACCGCACCTCTCCAACCGAAACATCAACTGCTTTACGGCGGATTATGAGGGCGGCGGTGGTACTTCCCCAGACGAACGATTGTTCTACCACCTATGGTTTTTCGTAACCTAACAATGTCATATCCACTTTGTAACTAAGTTCTACGATAAGTGGTGTAATAAAACGTTATAACCGACTCAATGTTACCGGTTAACTATTCAGTGAATAGGGGCATTTCGAATTTTTTCACCACTTCATTAAAATTTAAAAAGAAACGACCATACCCAATTTACTTCATAGCACAATGAATTACAAAAATAGACCAGACATTATATCCGCGGTTCAGGAATAGCCACTCCCATAAATATTAACAAGATGTTAATGACAGTGAATATCTTAATATTGTTTATAAAGAGCACTGCCAGGGCTCATGTGTTCGACGCTTAGTCGCCGATACAATAGACTCCGATACATGCTCTATTTTAATACGATGCAAAATCGCCGATATAAATAGGGTGGGTTGCATCGCTACTACAGTACGGTCGTCTCATGCGAGATATTTTATCTCAGCCAGTGAGTGACGCTTTTAGACGGCACAGTCCGCTATTGTTGATAGTTTTCTTGAATTTCGACGGATTTTATATTACGTCTGTTGTCTACCAGTTCAGTATATAGGGTTTCGTTATAGAAAAAAAAACAAAAATTAATGAAACTTATATATTTATTACATTGTCACAAAAGTTAACACTTAATATCAAATCATTAAAAAGTGGATTTCAATCTAAGATAAATAATTAAAAACGGTACTTACACGTTAATGGGTTAATTTAAATATAATTTATTCAATTTTCAGTTTAGGCTACAGGTTGACTGGTAGAGAATGCTTTTAGCATTTTTGTACCAGTTTCTAAGGTATAATAAGGTTTTAAATAAATAAATACGTAAATAAATAGTTATTACTCTTTTAAATTTTGTCAATTGTATATATACCTACTTGCAAAATGTATCAAAACGCCTAGAAAATTACTTTCTCGACACCTATATTTACTCTAAATAAACAACATACCCAAGTAATCCATTAAAATACCTCATTTGACAATAGTTATTTTCCCGGGGAACGTGATTTAATGTATCTATTCCTTCTTCGGGGCGAACGGTAAAAGATTAAAAGTATTCCCGAGCTCTTATGTGGGATTTGAATTCCTTTTCTAGGCGGATATCGGAGTTCACACTCAGTAAAGAGCCCCGCGCGGGGCCTTGTTTAGCTCCTTTTTGTTCTTACTCGAGAGGTATATTTCGCGCCTTCAAGTGCTCACAGTCTTTGGTACCGGCTAACGATGTGATTGTATGTACACTTCAATTAATGGAGTTAGTTTGTTGTTTGATGTTGAAAAAAGCATCCGTTTTATAATGCTTCAGGGAAATCATCAGCATACTTTTTACTGTACCACTTTTGGGCGTAGTCCCCTTTCAAAATTAGAACTTTAATAGGTGATATAAAGAGTTCGTCCGGGTAGGTACAACGGCCGACGTCATAATCCGCCGTGAAGCAATTCGGGTGTTTCGTTTGGTGGGGTGTGGTTGCCAGGTACACTTACAGCGAAGCGACCACCTTAGTCCTCAGGAGTAGTAACGCATCTACGTACGATCTCAGATATGTTTGAGGTTAGATATGAGTGTCCATGGAATGCAGTGACCACTTAATTTTTATACTTTTCTCACGGAAAAAAAAAAGGATTTACGCCCTGACTCACCGCATTCGCCAATGTACGTTTTGGTAAAGATTTCATAGACCTTTTAGGATATTATGTAGAATTTCTCTGTAGAATTTACGTACATTTCTCATATATAGTGTTATCCATTACGTTAGTACTAGTAGTCGACTACGACTTCTAAGTTTATGTATACTAACACATAATTTATAAAAATCAGGGGGTGTGTGTGCCTGGAATCTAAACCACCGACCTACAGTGTGGGAGACCGAATCTCGTACGATCAATCCTACCACTGTCTTATATTTTTATTTTCAAATATTTCTAATATGTTAAAAAAATAAAGTTCCGGTGATTGGTATATTTACTCGGTTCCCGTTATATTTACATATTCGCTTTGCATATTTACAAAAAGCTTCTATATTATTTCAATTCAAATTTCAATAAAAACAATGTATTGTATTCACATAAAACGTCTGAGCGAACTCCGTCATCTTATCTATGTAATCGCGGCTGGTTTTTAAAAACTTAGCCGTATCGAGCGCTGCAGTCGACGCTTGTTAGTCGCGAATACTTTGTTGATACTTGTGTCGCCCAAGTTTTCCCTCTTATGCCTCGTTTACGGCACAGTAGACTGGCGCGCCTGTGCACTTACCCAGCCTTTCCGTTTAGACCGAACACTTCATCCGTTTTTCAGACTGCATTATTATTCGCTGCCTCGGTCAAGTAGGATAGTGCTGCGGCAGTCTAAACGAGGCACCGGCGATAGTACAGCACGAGTACCTATTGCGCGAACTCCCTGCAACCGCACTTTTGTCGAGAACGTATATACAAAGCGTATCGCGTCTAGATAGCGATATTTTTTTCTTAAGGAGACTCAAGTTTCAGCCCGAGAATAATGATTGTGTAGAGCCGATCTTGGTTTAATATTTGCGGTGATTTGAGATCCTTATTATTTCTTTAATGTTCGGAAATGTAATGAGAAACACTCGCTCGTACCAGTCGCGGTTGCTTTTTTACGTTTTGCATCAGTGAAGGGTCTCATTTGTTGCAGGAAAAATTGAGGAGTACGCTGATTTATAAAAGTTAACTACCCGTTGGTTTCGTTGACCGTAATCCTCTTTTCCGCTCAGCCTCTATTATCTCGAAGTAATAATGTAATTTTATAGGGTTCCGCGAATGGCAAAAATGAAACCCCTATAATTTAGTCGTATTCATATATCTGTTCGTATTTCACAGTCATTGTCAATTAGAAATTGGAACGCACATGTGTTCAGTGTGATGTTAAAATTATGAAAAAAAAATTAGGGATCCATATATATAACTGAGGGACAACTAATAGGCGTGTGGGGTGTATCTTTCGTATTAAATATAGTTCATATAGAGATCCCTAAATGTCATTTTTCTTCGTCAAATATTTGTTGTAAATATTTACTCATTATTAATTTTCAATTTTAACAGCGAAAGTTCACGCCTCCCACGGAACCTTCACGGTGCGTAGTGCGTCACGCACTTGGCTACTTTTTCTTTGGCATGAAACGAACGATAATTTAAAACGTGTTTACGTATACAAACTGACGGTGGCCCGGAAGCGTTCAGAGGGCGCCACTGCCCCCGTCTCTCGAGTGAGGGGCGGGGTGGGTCTCTAATGTAAGGGAATAAATTTTAATGATATTAATTTTCAAACAGAGCCGCATCGGCCGCACCCTCTTTCGGACACAATGTTCACCGTAAATCTAATTTGTTGAATATTGACCTGATCATATTTTGAGTCGCGTGTCGTGGCCCCATTGATGGGAGTTCGTGGTTGACACCTTTATTTAAGATCACATAAATTTACGAGACATCCATTCAGCTAGTAGCCATTTAACGTAGGGGGAACCTCTACGTTAAATGGTTGAAGTGAGTGGTTTTATATGTCAGTATAATTACCTTAATAATATTATGAAAAACATCTCGCCAGCACTGAAATTTGATATTGAAAGATGTTATGATTCACTGAGATTCTTTTCATGTCGATGATTATGCGAAAAATGAGGATTGAGTTCAGTACAAAAACATATAGCGGTGTTGCTAACTCGATGATTATTTTTTTATAAGATTCGTTCACAAATTAGAGGAACGCATTTAACGAGATTAAGATTTTTACGTCTACACCCTATGGGTACAAAGAAATTGATGCGAAACGAAGAATTGAATTAATGCCTTCTTACTTTATATACTTCCACGATAGCAAAATAAGAATACAAAACAGTTTTGAAAACATTACGACCGACTGTTTTGTTCAGGCTAATCTTATAAAAACGGTTACGGTTATAATGACGGGAATTTTACAAGGAGATAGAGGACTAGGGAGTGACAATGTGTAAGTGGGGTATACTTTACTTCCGAGGGGGTTTTTTTTTTTTTTATAACTAAACCTAACGATAAGGCTGACGGGCCACCTGATGGAAAGTGGTCACCGTCGCCTATG
>DWKL01003509.1:0-11449 GCA_018249415.1 Phareas burnsi
TATCGTCTATGTTTTGTAATAAATTTGGTATACCCATAAACGCAAATTGGTCCAACAAGTTGCGATGTGACCATCCTCAAAGCTGTTGGCAATTCAAGTAACACAAATGATAACCCAAGTGCCGAATTAATATTGTTAGCGGTTCAACGGGGATGTGTCAAATCCAGAAGTTTGGAGTCACAAGTCAGAAGTCTTCCTGTGGGGCCGGCAAACTTTGGCAACGCATTTAAGGTTTGGTTTGTACTAAGGGCGACTGTAAGCAAGTTAACTAATGTTATAATTGCATTTTTCAACCGATAGCGAATTTTAAAAGTGCTTCCAACACGGGTTCATTTCTGGTGGGAAGAGATTGCTGATCTAATTTGTTTTTTATTGCCTTATTGAACTGTTTATGATTTTTGTAGATAATAAATCTATGAAAGTTGTTAATGGACAAATGGCAAGTGATAATTAATTTCTAGTACTCGCATAACTACGAAAAATTAGAGGTGGGCCGGATTCGAACCTTGGACATCCACGATGAGAATCCTAACCACTAGGCTAGCATTGCTTATGAAGTTTGATTATCAAGTCCCAAATTAATATTGTTAGCGGTTTACCACGGGTGTGTCAGATACAGAATAGGATTCACAGATTAGAAAGCTTCCGGAGACCGATAAAGTTTTGACAGCGCATTAAGGAACTGATTTGCTACTGTCTCAATTATGGTGAAAAAAGATAATAATTAAAGTTCCTCCTACTCCTTTAAATTTTGTGGTAAATAAAATGTCATTTCAGAATATTCATATCATAGATAGAACCATATTCGACCGGGGAAGTACGACCGCCGCCCTCCAAATTCGCCCTGAAGCAGTGTTACGATCGTTGAAGTATGGTTGTTGGGTACACTTACAGCGAGGCGACCAACTTAGTTCTCAGGAGTAGTGAATCATCTCAGTGTGACCTCAGAGTGGATCTCAGTTCTATTAGAGATTAAGGGTGGGTGTCCATGAGTTGCAATGACCACTTAACATCAGATGACTTTATAGATGTCTATAGGTGGTAGAACAATCGTTCGTCTGGAGAAGAACCACCGCCGCCCTCATAATCCGCCATAAAGCAGTTGTTGTGTTTAGGTTGGAGAGGTGCGGTTGCCAGGCACACATATAGCGAGGCGACCATCGTAGTCCTCAGGAGTAGTGACGCATCCATATACAGCCTCAAACGGAACTTGGGTTTTCCTTGAGGTTGGATGTGGGTGACCACGTAAAAAAAAAGATGACTAATAAGCTCGTTTGCTCCTTGTCTCACATAAAACAATCTATTCAAACAATAAAACCCCAGGTAGAATATAAAAATATACATGGAAAGACGAGTCACTAGTCTGTTAGTTACTGTGGGTACAGTAGCAGCTGTATTCCAATAATAGCTCCCATCGTGTGGAGAAAAAAAGCTTTGATAGCACAACATGCCGCGTTCAAGTGCTCGATACAAATATGACATCAGCTGTGAATTTTTCTATTACCGCACTTGTACAGTCGACAAGAAAAAGTAAATAACATTTAGTGGAAATTAAATAGTATGGAATATATCCGTTTTATTATGTTTGAAAAGTGGGAAACGAGCGCATAGGCCACCTGACGTTAAGTGGTCACTGCAGCCCATGAACACCCACATCTATCTTCAAACATAGTCGTATATAGATTCGTCACTACTTCCGAGGATCAAGATGGTCATCTCTTTAAAATTATGCCCGGCAACCGCACCCCTTCAACCGAAACGCAAAAACTGCTTCACGACGGATTACCAGCACTAGATTTTTATATAACAGAAATAGTAATAGCATGCATAGAAGCGAAGGACTGATGAAACAAAATGAATATTATGTAGAGGCAACTAAAGTACTAATAGTAATGATAGCCTAGTGGTAAAATTTCAGCTTGTTACGTCTAGGATCCGGGTTCGAATTTTGCATGCGTGTCTAATTTCCTTCAACGTTATCTGCGTGTTAAAAAATATTATCAGTTGCTATATGACGATGATGGAAAATATCATGAGGAAATTTACACTCCTAAGAGTACTCTGGGAAGTTCTCGATGATGTGATGTCTACTAACCCGCACTTGGTCAGTTGTAAACTATGACCTAACTCGTCAGTTACTTGTTAACATATAAAAAAAATATAGACATACCTATGTATGTATATGTACTTACATTTAGACAAAATGCTTTGTAGGAACTACAAGTTATAATAATTCTTGAAAATAATAAGACAATTATCATGTGCTCCAGTTGGAAGAATTTTCGAGTAAGGATGTTTGTGGGCTTCCATGGCACCTGACACATAAGAAACAGTAGCAAAAGGCTGCAAGTGTATGGATTTATATATATTGAAGGAATATTTGGACGTATATTCGTCACCTACTTTTGATGCCGACTGTACTCAACTTGATCAAGTCTCGTTCGTCTGGTCGAGCGCACTGAACTTACCTGCAAAGAAAAAATGACAGACATGAGAATTTTATACAATGCATAGATAGATCCAGATAAAGTTACGTCAACTTTGGCTAACAGCTGGAGTCGGTTCATTATACATAAATTACTAACTTTGTTTTATAATTAATTTTCTTTAGTATTGCCGATGATTACGTTAACCCTTTTTAAGTCCTACTGGTGGACATGGGTCTCTCCCCACAGTTGGGGAAGGCCTAGAGCGTACTCCACCACGCTGCTCCAGTGCGGATTGGTGGAGAAAGGGATTAATGGTCTACCCGTGTCGAACGTTTTCAAACCGCTCAGAAGGGCTTCGGAAAGGTTTAACAACAGCTATCCAATAATAACAACCGGGAACGACGCGCTTCCGTGCTTCGGAGGGCACGTTAAGCTGTTCGTTTCGGTTTCCGTCATTGGAGAGTAGTCATTAAACCTTAACTTTGAGGCAGTCTGAAAATATCTAACACGGGTTGACCACTAACCCCTATCTCTTCAAAAATCGGTGTCAGAGGAGCGTGGTGGAATATGCCAGTGCCAGTAAATCCACCAGTTGCGGGTAGAGACTCATGTCCAGCAGTGGAAAATAAATTGACTACTTAACAACACCAATGAAATGTGACTGACATGCACATTTGACACTCTTACAACATCATCAACACCAACTCACTACTGTCCCCACGTGGGCAGGGTCTCCAAAATTACAAGAGCTTGGCCATAGTCCACTGCGTTGGTCAAGTTTCTTCACTTTACTCCACATAGCTTTGAGATTTTCACGGAGAACTCACAAGCATCTGAATTTCTGACTACGTTTTCTTTGACCGTTAAAGCAAGTATTTCGACTTCGACAAATTCGAAACGCGTCCGGGATTCGAATTCCCGGATCCCCAGCATGAGAGACCAGAATCTTACTACCGGTCTATCGTTTTAAAAGACTATTTAGACATACTGCCTACAGGCAATATGATTTAAATAACCAAGTATTCAGTCTAAGACCAACCGCCATTGGTCCTAACAACTTTGGATTAATCCTACGATAAGCGAGATCGGGCAAACTTGTCTTCGACAACATCATTACTTGGATGAGATAACATCTTGGTCAAATGTGACTCGTAAGGGAATGCATTAAAAAGTGGACAAGAGTTGTAGAGGACATTAAAGTATCCCGCAGACGACGGAAAACTAAAAATAGTCGACAAACAAGATAGCTTTACTTATCACTTTATTAATTAACAAAATTGATTGATGAAACTATCAAAGCTCTGGAGGCAGCTTTATAGGTGGAACTACCTCTATGGACCGACTACGAACAAACGAAGCGAACGAAAGGGGAACTTCAAACCGTGCCAGGCCTCTCGTACCACACGGCGCTATGTACCACGGGGCGAAGGGTGGGAGGGGGGAGGGATATTTGGCTCTCGAAAGTACCCTCTTTGCCCGGGCTTGATTTCTATGAGATAAATATCTCCCGGTGATTGTTATATTTGTACATAGTACTACAATATTTATTAAAATATTATAATATAATATGAAATCAGGGACGGCTCCACTGTTATGTGGGTGGCTGCTGTGTATCTACGTCCTCTCTTTCGGCTCAACTATCGTCCGCTTGATGGCTGGAGAACCTACTCATCTAAGAGTTTTTGTAAAGTTCTCGAAGGTGTGTGAAGTCTACCAATCTGCGCTTGGCCTATGGCCAGCGTGGTGGACTATGGTTTAACTCTTCTCATTCTGAGAGAACATCCGTGCCCAGCAGTGGGACATGAATAGGTTAAGGCTATCACTGCTTGGCGCACTTGGCTTGGTTGCCACTACAGAACCTTTATATTCCGTCTAATGCATAAACTAGTAACAGATTACGAGTTGTAAATTATAATCGAAGTATTAATGATGGACACCAGTAAATAAATCCTACAGTCAAAGCTAAAGGTGTCATTCATAAACAAGAAGCGAGTGACTATTTATAGACCCGTACACGATATGTATGTGTGTCCGTATTTAAATATGTCAATACGTATTATATGGCATTGGCAGATGCAAGCGTTGGACAAATATATGTTTAAGTGGCCGCATTGGCCAAGGTTTGCATTTTGGTTTTAAACATGTTACATTTGTAAGCAATGACCTCTGAATAATGCACATTTATAATCGTCCTGCATTTATCGTTTTTATAATGTACAATAGTTTCGTCCGGGGAAGTGCAACCGCCGTTCTCATAATCCACCGTAAAACAGTTCTTGCGTTTTGGTTGGACAGGTGCGTTTACCGGGCACACTCACAGCAAGGCGACCATCTTGGTCCTCAAGAGTAGAGACTCATGTACCTACGACGGCAGATATAAAGAAAAGGCGGCATCCATAGCCAATATAATCCAGAATCAGAACAGATTAGCCGAGAATCGAATCCCGGAATCAACTGCACCGTAAAGTGACATGGCCCTCATCATACTGACGACATGTTTGTATAAACTCGTACATGAGTCATACAAGTTAAAAACTTAAGATAAGTGGAACATTGCCGTTCCACACGTGTATCAACTAGCTAGACGAAGGGTATCTCTTTATAATAGTTAACTGAAAACCTACCAAGAATCTATTATAACCATACCAAGCACCAAGTCCTTATGTAATTATAACTGGGCTTATAATGCCTTATAGAAAGAAACAGGTTACATTTTTATTGCAGGGGTTTTCAATATTATTCATTCGCAAGCCGCCTTATGTATGTGCATGTTGTATTATTTGTTCATCATCATACTTTTACGTCCCACTGTTGTGCACGGTTCCCCGTTCAGAATAGGATGGATTAAGTGCGGATTTTTGGACTTATCACAACTTTAGAGAACTTTACCGGAAATTTTCAGGAATTTAGATTTCGTTAAGATGTTTTCCTTTATCGAAAAAACAATATTATGACAAATAATTGCTAATACGCACAGTACTTTGAAAAATCATAGGTGCATGGTATGAACTCCGAACTCTAATCGTGAGAGGCTTAATACTTACCACCATCTTTACTATAAAATAAAATAAAATAACCATAAAACAACTTTATTACTGAAAATATTCCTAAATGTTTAAAATTTCTTAATGCGTTTTACTCATACCGTGAACAATTTTCACCAATTCATTACTGTTCCTCCGCTGTGGATAAAACTGTTCATAGAATCGAAAGGATTCAAGGCACTGTCCATGCTGTCCAAATACGAGTTGGTTCATGGGTCTTTTAGAATCTTACGGAGATTTTTCCAGCATGTTATATTTCTTGCTTTTCCTCCACTATAAGTTGAATAAACGAATGTGTTTCAAAGGTTTTAAAAGCTAAAATTAAGCTACGATTATTATTCAAGCGCTGTTTGCTCTATGCCTAGAACACATACACACAAATATCCAGACGCAAGAGAGATATTTAAATCAATTTAGACATCTATCTGACCGATTATCAAAACGGGAACCCACTAGAAATTGAGATCAATAAACAAATGCATTCTACTCTCTTAAATCCTAATCTAAGAGTAGGATTATTATTTAAGCTCTGTCTGTTCGGTGCCTAGAACACACACAGCCAAACAAATAGTCAAACCGAAGACAGATACTCAAAGCAATTCAGATATCTATTTGACCGGTAGTCTAATCGGTAACCCTCACAATACAACTAAGTTTTTCAAACAACCTCCGCGGGCCGTAGATTGAGCGCCACTGTTCTATAGTGAGATGGATGGCATTCTCGGACGCCGTTTGTCTTCTCGACAAATTATGGAAGAAAAAATAGAGTCTCGTTTCTCACGCTTCTAGTCTCACATGTGGCCGGCAGTTTCAATATTGCAGCGCGGTATGACTACGCTGGAAACTTTTTTACGTCCCAGCCCAACTGCAAGAGGCCTGCAGTACATTCTACAAATTTTTGTTTATATTTAATGAGTAGCAAACGAGCGATAAGGATACCTGATGTTAAGTAGTAACTACAGCCTAAGGACACCCACATTTAACCTCAAACCGAGCGGAAGAACTATCTGAAGTCGTACGCAGATGCGTCACTACTCCTGAGAACCAAGAGGGTCACCACGCTTGTAAGTGTATCTGACAACCATGGCTCTCCAACCAAAACACAAGCAACTTTACGGCGAATTATGAAATGTAAGACTGGAGAATATATGTGTGTAATGAAATAAGCGAACGAGCATGCAGCCCACCTGATGTTACTGCAGTCCATGGACATCTATCACCAGCGCCAAATAGGATAGGAGTTTCACCTGATGTTGTTCAAAATTGGGTTCCTGCTTTTAAGGACCAAGTTGGAACGCCACATACCTCATATCATTATGTTATCTTGGTTTTATCACATTCTTCATACCAGAACTTACTAGATCTACATCGATACAATACGGCAGTGATATATGTGGCGGATCTGCCAACAGTTTTAGCACCATTAATACCTAATATGAGTTTAGTAATGTTGTTTGCTAAATGCCAGTGATTGCACACTGGAATGAATTCCATCCTCCTACGCTATGAAGTCTTGGTCTCCAATCCCAGGAACGCACCTTGACATTTGATTCTGAAGCATAATAGAAATAAATTCGTTACTTGCTTAAAATTTGCTAAAAACGTCGTAAATGGTGCCTTCATGTGATTATTCCCTCATATGGAGAAGTGACTGAAAAAAAAGGTGAGCAATTGTCGCAGTCACCGCTCTTGGCTGTGCCTGTTGGAGATCGGGGTAGATTAATAGCTTTGGTGTGGTGCACCGATGTCCATATCTTCTCCTAGATTGAATTCACTAAGCGCCCCAGTGATATTGGGGGCAAAGATATGTATGACAAAATTTACGGGATTTGCGGTAAATGAATAGCTTGAGAGGTTACACTGCCGTCCATCTTCTTTTCTACATTTAATCCTTTAATCGCCCTTTATGACATCCACTGCATTGGTTGTTGTGAAGAAGAATAGCCGCAGAAGGATACCCTTTTGCGTTTCTCCAGGAGTTAATCCTTCAGATGCCTCCAACGACGTTCATGGAAAGAGACGGAATGGAAATATCCGAGGCAGATACCGATAGGCAAACAGTGATAGTCTAGTGGTTAAGATACTGAATTCTCACGTTGGCAGTCCAGATTTCGAATCCCGCACGCACCTCTGATTTTTCTAAGTTATACGCGTATTAGAAATTATACCATATTGAACGGTGAATGAAAACATCGTGAGGAAACCTACCCGTCTGATAATTCTCTGTAAAACTTCTCAAAGGTGTGTCAAGTATGCCAATCTGAATTTGACCAGCGCGATGGATTATAACCTAGCCCGTCTCATTCTGAGAGAACCTGGGGTGTTTGTAGGACAGGGGGACATTAATGGGTCGATGATGACAATGATGAGGTCGATACCACATTGTAATACCGACAAACGAAACAGTACACAGAGAGTACGACACAAAATTATCCATCGAACCGAAATCTAATTCAGTGACACAACAAAACAGCTTGCGTTAGACTGATTCCGAGCGGGCTGGTCTAGACATCGCGACCGCCGCGCCAAATAGGTCGAATCCGGCACTATTGGCGCGCTTGTCGACAAAGTTCGTTGCCAGCCAGTGTGTATCTACAATTATATTTCGTCGGCTAAATAGAAAACTGTCATATTTAAAAAAAAAAAAACAAGTTTTTTATTTTTGTTTTTCATAACCTGCATGGCGTCACGGTCAGCGTAGTCTGACACGAAGAGGATTCCGGGTTCGATTCCCGGCCAGATCTAAATCTATCCCGGACACATCTAAATGGTGAATTTAGATTTCCATTCTGAGTCTGGGTGCTAGTGTTCTCGGGTTTTTATGTCTCCATGGCACCTACGCCGCAATTCTAATGTAGGGATCATGGATCATGGGTGTAAAGTGTTTTTTTTAATCGTAAAATTTTATTGTAATTTTAAATTGCGAGTGGATTGCAAATGACACGAAATTTACAATAAATATGACAAATAAATATAACAGTAGAAGAAGGACGCATGCGACATCTGATATTAATATCATAAAACAAAGAAAGTGATTGTTGGAAAATATACAGAAAAACATTCCGTAAAACCAAAGCGATGAAAAATTTACCTGTGTTACTTTACTGTTAAACATAAATTATCATTTGCTTTAACGGTCAAGGAAAATATTGTGAGGAAATCTGCATATTAGAGATTTTCTGTAAACTTTTTGAAGGTGTTTGAAGCCTACCTGATGGAGACCCATGCCCAGCAATGGGACATTAATGAGTTGTCAATAATGATGACGACTTTTATGTTAGGCAATGTTTTCTATCACGGTTAAAACAAGTGATAATTAATTTCTAACACGCACGTACCTTCGAAAAACAAAACGTGCGTACGAGACTCGAACCCCGAATACACAACGTGAAAGGTCGGAATCTTATCACTAAACTATCCCTGCTGGTCGTCAGTTAATTAAACTGACTAGTCAATATTTATTATTCACTTAAAATTATTATTGTGGCTCCCGGCCAAAAAAAGTTTGGAAACGACATTAACTAAACAACAAATGACGCAATTTGCGACTTCGTTGTGTTTGTAAAATAAATATTGATTCTTGAAGTAACAACTGGTTTTACAAGACCTCCTGACCTAACAATTATATGCACGTTTAACATGAGTCAAAGGTCGTGAGATGTGATTTTAAACAACGAGCGTGCAGGCCACCTAATGTTAAATGGTCTCCGCAGCCCATGGACATCCACGTTTAACCTCAAACAAAACTGAAGTTCTGTCTGAGGTCGTACATAGATGCGTTACTATCCCTCAGGACTAAAATGGTCGCCTCGCTGTAAGTGTGCCCGGCAACCGCACCTATCCAACCAAAACACAAAAACTATTTCACTGCGGATTATGAGGGCGGCGGTGGTACTTCCTGCGATAAACTTGAGTTCTACCATCTCTCAGTCTTTTGTTGTAAATTGAAAAATAAAAAAGCGCTTTCTAGACCTAACTTCATACTAGGATCTTCTGTTTAAGGTATTAGGATAGACGCAAAGATTACACCCAAACTCAGAACAAAAACCTAAATTCATTATTTAGATATCTTCTTAGCCAGGAATCGAACCTAGAACCCCCTATGTCAGGCTGATGTGTTAACCGTTGCGCATATTAGTTATTTGGTTACATTTATTCTCATCTTCTCTAAGTTATGCAGGTCCACTGCTTAACACAGGCCTTCCCTAATCGGCGCCACTTAGAGCGGTCCTGCACCTCCTGCATCCAGCGGTTGTACACCGTCATCTTCAGGCCATCAGTTCACCTGGTCGAGGGGACGTCCCGTGTTTCTTTTGCCGGGCGTAGTCACTTGAGGACCTTTCGTCGACACATCTTATTCTGAGAGGTCACGCTTGCCAAGCATTGGGAAGGTAATAAGTTGATGACCAGGATGTTGGTGGATGGTTAGGCATATACATATTTGTGTAAGACGAACAAGCCAATATAAATATTAACTTCGTTTTTGTTTGCCTTGTTAAGACCTAAAACAACATATTTGCGATACCTTCACTAACTAATTTATAAGCGAGTTACGGGCAAAACCGTGGTGTTATCTACGTAAGCAAAGCACTAACGACTTGGCCGATGGCCAACGCTTAGTATTAGATTTTGCCAAGCAATGAAAAAATGGCAAGAAACGTAAATTATGTACCCGAACCGAAGGACAGCATGCCCGTTTAGGACACCAAAATAGCAAAAATAATTGGCAATGTCTTACTTGAGTTTGGTAAATGTTTTGTTGTATTTTTATTTTAGTCGTATTACACAAAAGTAAAGTTTTTTTTATGTTTGAAGATTAGCAAAGGAACGTGCAGACCTTCTGGTGTTGTGTTAACTGCAGCCATTTTAGTTTCGCTATATATTTTTTAAGTCGAATTTCACATTTTTTTTATGTTTGAAGAGTAGCTAACGAACCGGCGGGCCACATGATGTTTAGTGGTAGCTGCAGCCCATGGACACCCACATCTAACCTCAAACAAAAGTGAAGTTCTGTCTCTGGTCTTAAGTAGATGCGTTAGTAATAACGGAACTATCTTAGTCCTCAGGAGTAGGCCTGAGGACTGGGATGGTCACCTCGCTGTAATTGTACCCGGCAACCGCACCTCCAAATGAAATGCAAGAATAACTTCACTGTGCATTATGAGGGCGGCAGTGTTATGTCCCCGGACTAACTATAGTTCTGCCACTTACTATCTCTTACTACACCCCTCAAACTAGAACACAGCAGTGTTTAAACTGCTATTGCAAAAGTGTGGCTGTGGTACCTCCGGAGTAGTACCAATAAGACCGCCTTTGAGGACAGTGTCTGACGATTCAAGGTCTACAAAGTTTTCAGTAAGCAAACATCTATTAAAACGATAGAATATATTAAGATGTGGGTAATAATTAATTTGCATAGACCTAAGGCGTAATAATCAAACACTTTAGTTTAATACCAGCTTAGCTAAGTGTTTTAATTAGTTTCTGAAACGCTAAATATACATCGAAACTATATTTACAATGTCACCTTCAGGCGAAATTAATGTATTTTCGATTTTAATTAACGTGAAACAAGTCTCCGCGAAATATTTTGATTGGGATTTTTTTAGTTATTTTCATTAACTATATGACGCTTTCTACTCTCATAGCCCGATACTACGGTCTCATGTGTCATGGGTGCGATGAACACATACAAAGACGAGTACACGAACACCCAGACCTGAACTAAAGTCATCGTTTAGATGTCTACTTGGCCGGGAATCGAATCCGGAACCCTGTACTTGTCAGACCGGAATGCTAACCTACGCCACGCGGATCATACGGATTTTGGATAAATGAATAAGTAACGATTGAAACAATAATAACATTTAATAATTATATTATTATAAATAGTAAAGTTGTGATAAAAATGTTAGATAAAACTTGCGAGGTAAAACGCGTGTTTATACGGTGGGTGGTTATAGCTTTGAGAGTCGC
>DWKL01003510.1:0-11448 GCA_018249415.1 Phareas burnsi
GTTGACATACAATAAGTTTGCTGTAAAGATTCTACTTTGAATAAAAATATTTTGAATTGATTTTGTTTGATTTGATTCGATTCGATTCGATTACATTCGATTCGATTCCATTCGATATGATTTGATTCGATTTGATATGGTTTGATTTGATATGATAGATGTGTTATAAAAAGAAGTTATTCGCCGAGCAATTGTCGAATAGAAAGAGTGTACGCTTGTTGTTTTTCTATTGTTACTAAAATTTACTCATTCTCAACAGATTCAATATGGAATTAAATTAGAATGGCAAATAATTATAACAATTCAGTGGTAACATACCATTCAATTGTTATATATAACGTTTAAAAGTGAAATTAAAGATTATCGGTAAGTTACATTGTTGTAATTTATTATATATTTAGTTTTTGCATACATTGCCTTTTTATTCACATTTGATGTCGGCTCGTTAGTTCTATAGCCGAACGATGTATATGAAATAATTATTATTAACGGGTGAGTATACGCTTGTGTCTTCATGGATCGATTGGAAACCTTATTAGCCTTATCAAGTCATTTATATGTATAAATATATTAATACGTGCACATCCAATGTTATTTTATAGTTTTTTTGTGTTTATTATAACAGACGAGAAGTGTTGTTACATTCCTCCTCCATATCTACATCCTTCTTCCTCCATTCTCCTTCTCCACATTCATGGTATGTGTTCATATCATTCAAAATATACTTTAAGGTAAATTGCGCAGACAACAAAATATTATAAAAATTAGTTAGCTAAAACCAGCATCGTAGGTTGTTGTTTGACTCACTAATGTAGGGAGTCTCATACATCATCGAGATCAATTAAATTGGTCGTCTCTAGTCTATTCAGAAGTTTAGCTGCTTATATTGAGAACATCTGAACTGAGTGAGACGTCTCTTTCACTCCCGCATAAAATGTTTTTAAGATAGTGTTCGTGCATATCATTTATAATGCATATTTTGTAAACTAAATTTACTATACTATAAAAACTAAATTTAATAATTTAAATTTATTACATTCTAATATTAAAAGTGTCTACGGTCGAAATTCGACAATACTAACTTCGACTAAGAAATATTAGTTATGTATTCGACTGTCGGTGAAGTGTTACTTCGTAAAGTATAGAGTGTGCTGCTGGTCTAGCTTCTGACGCCGTAACATTTAAAATGGCTACAAAGGTTTCCAGTCTAGTCAGGTTGCAGAATTTCAAAGTATATTGCCCGTTTGCGCTGACGTGACTAGATTGTCACTTATTGAAACTTAAGCATCACATCTGTCCACTATATTTGTAGACCTTGTTTATTTGTTACAAGATGGTACAATTCCGTGATACTACCTTAACTTATGCTATGACATTTCAATTTTTTTTTGTTTGTAGAGTAGTAAACGTGTGTGCAAGCCTGATATTAAGTGGTCATTGCTGCCCATGGACAACCGTTAAAACAAGTGATAATTAATTTCTAATACGCACTTAATTTCGACAAATTAGAGGTGCGTGCGGTATTCGAACCCCGAATCTTCTGCGTGAGATTCCAGAATCTTAACCAGTTAGGTTTACAAACATGAAATTTTGCAGAGACCTAAGCAATAATTTTTGAAAATTCGTGTCCTAGGGTGATTAGCTAGCCGTGTGGACAATTGGACTAAAAAATTGTTATGAAAGTTCACACGTGGTATAACTATATCAGTTAAATCGTCAATTACTGAATTTACTGTTATAAGCTAAAATGAAGGTCGATACATGTGAAAGGATTAATACTAGATATCAATCTAGTAACATTTCGTAGGTGGGTAACAATAGATTTTCTCTAATTATTATTTTATACCTGAATGGATGGATTATATGGATTTAGTGAGTCACTCAGGCAAAGAAAGGGTTTGAGACGTTCCAGCTTATTGATATAGTGTGTAGAGGTGTATTAATATTGGATTAAGATACACATTCAGACTGATTGCAAGGTTATTGATATAATATATTAAGTCCAGTTAATAATAGATTAACAGGTGCTCAGGTAACTCAGATGTGAGTAAGGTTAAAACCTAGACGGATTTTTTTAATTAGTCAGTGAAAATAAAAAATAAAAACATTAAAAAATGTTTTATTCGTTTCAAAGAGGGTCTCACATTGCTTGCGAAGGCCCATGTACTAGGTGGAAGGCCTGTGTACTGGGTGCCCTGCTCATCCAAGAGAGATAATACAATTTTGACATTGAATGGTTAGTAACACTAGATGTAAGTTATAAATATGTATTTAGTATGTAGGTGTATGTGTGTGTGCATGTGCACGTATAAGTATATGTGTGTATGTGTGAAGTAATTTGTACATGCGTGAAAAAATAGTATGTGTAGTGAAAATATGAATGAAAGAGATGGAATACAAAGCAAAAGCAGAGGGGAGGAGACTAAAACATTTTGAAGTGGCAAACGAGCGTGTGGTTCTCTTGGCAGTAAGTCGCCATTTTCGCCCATAGATAGGATTTTAAGCTAATATTGTCCCGGAAAGTATACATTTTGATAGTGTAACGGGTACTCACGGTATGCGGTTTTTTAATCCAGTAGTTTATGTAAATCGCAAACAGTGCAAAGTGCGATGCGTAAAGATACAGTTAGTGGTGTGTCGTGATAGACACAAGATTTCATAAACTTAGTTATAGAAGATAGGACCGCGTCGGTGACCGACTTCAGGCAGGAATTCGATCCAAATCTGGGTTCATTACAGACATCCAGCAATAACGGCTGACCATCAATAATGTATGCTTGTTTGCTATGTATTTTTCTATAGGTCGTAGAACTATCGTGGTTCGTACGGGGAGGTACCACCGCCGACCACACAATCCGCCGTGAAGCAATTCTTGTGTCTCGGTTAGAGAGGTGTGGTTGCCGGGCAAATTTACTGCTAGACGACCATCTTATTCCTCAGAAGTGGAAATGCATCTGCGTACAACTTTAGATAGACCTCTTAACATTAGATGGCGTGCGCGTTCGTTTGGTACTCTTCTCATATAACAAAAGACTAGCGACATTTTCTTCTCCGCTAAAGCAAGTATAAAGCAATAAATTACGCAACGCAATTTTTAAAGACAAATCCGAAACTTTAGCGTGACTTACAATCATTTTGTTAAATACGCGGTGTGCTTGTCAGGACTCGAACCTTCGCTTTTGGCGTGGCAGGTCGAAATCGTACCACTGGGCAATAAGTTATATTAGTAACAGTTGATATCGCTAATCTCAAGTGTCCATGTGACTGGGCATTGGAGATCGATAGTGGCACCCGGTAGCGATTGTATGTGGCCTGGACGAGCTCCAACTCATTATACCTATTTCGAGTGGTACTCAAAGTTTCGACAACCTATAAATGAAATGGTGCTATTAATTTTCCACATTTGAAAATTGTTAGTTGGAATTGTTAGTATGTTTGGAAAAATGATATACATTTTATTTATTTTGTATTGAAATTATGTATATTTCATCAAATTCAAAATTCTGAATAAAATATTTCTTTTTTATGTCTATCCATTACGTTGTAAGCAAGCGTTGCATGTATGCGTTGCTTCGATTTGCTTAAAATGTAATCAGTAAAATGGTTTTATAATTTAAAAATATTTATATTACTATGGGTATAATATAATGTATATTAGGCTTTCTGTCTGTCTGTCACTTACATAT
The DNA here is from genome assembly GCA_018249415.1 of Phareas burnsi. NCBI lineage: Eukaryota > Metazoa > Arthropoda > Insecta > Lepidoptera > Hesperiidae > Phareas > Phareas burnsi. The sequence continues at coordinate 3,687 of DWKL01003510.1, forward strand.
GTAAAATAACGGTCAAAGTGGCAGCTACTGTGGTATGTACAGTTAGATACAAGATAAAGACTTTTTAGTTTCGGTATGTTTTCTTTAATATTGTTTTTTGTAGGCTGATTTTCTGTGTATATATCTAAATTAAAAATAATGCCAATAAGTTGATGAATGTTTAGAGCTGATACTTTGAGAAGCGCTGTGCCGGCCGTTGCCAGGTAAATGTCACGGGATATAGATACGTCTCTACGTTGTCACGTTATTTTTAAGTGATCTATTCTATCAGTGACCCGAGAAACTCTACATTACACTGCACACATGTGACAACGTATTTTTTAATTATAACGACCTTCTTCGCTTGTCTCCACATGCAGCATGATTTAAAAAAAATTTAAATCATCTTCTGAATACAAAGTAAATTATATTATATGGCGAAAAAAGGACCGAATGCTTCCAACATTAGCCTGTAAAGACAGTCAGATAGACAATAATTATATCTTATTATTTGCCATGATTACATTTTCCATTTATAGTCGAAGTTACCAGACTCATCTCTAATATGAAGGAATTTGAAATGAGAGCTCACTTTATACTGTTTGTGTAATAATGTGGTTTTATTGTTATATCTCCGGCTTCGGTCATCATAGTGGAATAAGATGTATGCCAGTTCTAAATAGAATTATGAGCTATTAACACAAAAAGTTTAGTAAAATTAGTCTAGTAGTTTTAACATCATGCACGAACAAACAAACGGACATGGCTGATGAAACCCAATAGTTTTTAAATAATAAACTACAGATGCCAAGTTATAAGCTATTAAACATAAAAGTTTAATCAAAATTAGTCTAGTAGTTTTAGCATCATGCACGAACAGACAAACATACATGACTGATTGAAATCCGATAGTTTTAAAATAATACATTACATATAAGATATATATACAGTACTAGGAAAAAAATCTACTATAGGGACGTCTTTTTCCTTTTTAGACACGATCTTCAAATGTTATTTTGTGGAAAAATATAACCTAAATAAAATACGTCCCTTTGGCTTTAACGTATTTGGTAAAATTATCAAGATTCTAAGGAATTATCATATTATTTTAGGATATGGAGGAGTATTCATATTGTATCTGTAATGCCTTTCGGTGCTTCGGACCCATAGAATAAGTTGCTCTGATATTTTTTTAATTTACTCCCGTAGTCTATGAGTTCACCGCATTCATGTCGGTTCACAGCATTGATTGACTTTTATCCTTGAAGAGTAGCAAATGAGCGTGCAGGTAACCTGATGGTATGTGGTCACAGCAGCCCATGGACACTCACATCTAACAGGGCTGAAGTCTGAGGTGAGGATCTGTCTGAGGTTGTACGTAGATGCATCACTACACCTGAGGACAGTCCACAAGGCGGTCGTTTCGCTTGTAGGTTCACACGATCACTACATCTCTCAGGGCTGGCACCTCCCCGTCGAACTACAGTTCTACCAATTAACACTGACTCTTAAGCAGTGCTCAACATAGTAGATATATTATTTACTTCTTTAATTTAAAAAACATGCCATCTACACTCATTGCCCCACAGTAGTCCCTGTGTCGTGGTTGCCATGGACACATACATAGACGAGGACCCAGAAACCCAGACCCAGAACATATATCTTAATTTATCATTTAAATAATAGATTCTGCCTGGCCAGGAATGGAACCCTCTTCGTATCAGAACGGTGTGGTTGCCGCTGCGCTACCATTCATGGAGTTCATGGACTTCTGTAGACATAACATCTTTTTGACTGACGAGAAACTGAGTGTCATCTATCGATCGTAAAGTCATTACAGTGGCCTTTGGATGATTTAATAACTTAGGTATTTGATTCCAATTATATTATTGAAAAGGTCACCAAATTTTGTTGCTTTGTTACTCTGCAATGTTTACACGAATAATTGAAATTGAATTACTTTCCCAAATAAACACTTCGTTCGTCTATACTTATTTGTTCAGATAGTTGAGGCATTTGTATTTTACGCAACTTCAATTATAAAGCTAAGATTGACAGTAAACAGACAATAGACATAAATAAATATATGAATAACTTTTTCTACACTCATAGACCTTCACTAGGGTTCCCTGTGTAGTGGGTGTCATGGACTACCTACACATACAAAGACGAGTACACAAACATCCAGGCTCGGGACAAAAATCTAAATTCATCATTTAGATGTCTGTCTGAAATCGAACCTGAACCTGACCTCTCTGCGTGTCAGACCGGTATGGTAGCCACTCTGCCACGCGTATTGTAAATTGTTACTCACTCATTCGTATATTTTCTTTAAAAGATCTTTTAGGCCTGTCTGATGACATAAAAGCGATGTTCACCCGCTTAGCCCAGCTATCATCGGTTTGGTCTGACACGCAAAAGATTTTTTTATAGAATTGATATTTATATATTAACACGCAGTCTATCTGATAGAAATTTGTCATTGCCGCCCATGGACGCTGATGTGTTACCTTCCGAGGGTTAAGATGGCTGCCTCATTCTAAGTGTACCCGGCAACTGCACCTCTTTAACTGAAATACAAGAATTGCCCCACGGCGGATTATGAGAGCGGCGGTGGTACCCCGGACTAACTATAGTTCTATCTCCTATTAAAGGATAACCTATTAAGTAAAATGTGTTTAATTTATATAACGTAACAGTGAATAGTATTATATATATTATGTTTGTAAAGTAGCAAACAGCCAGCATGCAGGCCTCCTGATGTTAAGTGGTCACCACTCCATCCAACCTCAAACAAAACCGAAGTTCCGTTTGAGGTTGTATATGAATGCGTCACTACTCCTGAGGACTATGATGGTCACCTCGCTATATGAGTGCCTGGCAACCGCTCCTCTCCAACCGAAACACAACTGCTTTACGGCGGATTATGAGGGCGGTAGTGGTACTTCCCCAGACGAACGATTGTTCTACCACCTATAATATGTATATGTAAGTACATATGTATGTGTACATGTATATTCCACAAAGCAAATAAATGAATGATGCAGAAAAAGAGAAATTGAAACGCATCTGCGGAATGCAAATGATGTAACTGACATCATCGAAACATTTCAATCTGTGTGTTTGTGAATCACACGCCCATATGCGTGTCAACACAGTTTTATGTAGGTGTGGGTGACGGGTTTAGAATTCTGTAGAGAATGAAAATAGATAAATTTTAGAATCAGGCTTTCGTTTGCGATAACAATTACAGACCAATATACACGTCAACATACTTAGATGTGTGTGTGTGGGTGACTGGTTTAGAATTATGTACTTAACGTATATAGATTTTATAATCAGGCGTTTGAGGTTATTCAGGTTCGAAACATAGGATAATGGTTGCATCAACCAGTGACTAAGATTAATCACAATGATACGGTGACCTTTTTAAATGTATTAATTTATTATTAATGCCTTAAATAAATATTTAGGCCGCCTGATGTTCTTTTTAATTAATGTAGCGAAATAGTATTGAATAAATAGTCTTTCGACCTGATTGTAAGTGGTCACTGTCGGACATGGACATTCGTAATCAACTCTAAATAGGATTGAACTGTCTGAGATCGGTCACAGATGCGTTGTTATCCCGAGTTGCAGCGCATTGTGTAAATATCTCATACCACAGCCTTCAAACCGGAACACAGCAGCCTCTAATAATACTGATAAAACACAGAAGTATGTAGGTGTGGTGTTAATGCCTAGAGTCGAACCACCAACGGCTCTACCACTTTTAAAAGGTGTCAAATTAAAATTCGTTGTCTATTAGACCATTCGACTAAATTTAATGCTGTAAAATATAAATTATATTTACATTAAATATTGTGTTGTTAAAATTATTATTATGATAAGTATTAATATTTCGTAGCTAATTAATGCATTCATATTATTATAAAATGTGTGTTACCTACATATCCAGTGGGACGGCATATAAGCATTAATCAGATTGGCAGTAAATAATATTATATCGTTATATTAATGATCGAAAATTAGTCACGTAACACATAACTACCTTCTAACATACATTTAAATAACAATAGTCATGCCTGATTCGTCTGAAATGCAGAGGGTCCCCAATTCGATTCTCGGCCAGGTTGACGTCTAAATGATAAATTTAAATTTCCGTTTTGGCCTTGAGTGTTTGTGTCCACGGCAGTGAATTTTAGCGTGGGGCTGATATTTAAAGCGTAATATTGTAAAAAATGATAATCACAATATTTAATTAAATATGGATATGATGTGATTATTTTTATCGCGTATGTGCAAGATGTGGAACGAACTGTCTCCTGAGGTATTTCCGGAGTACTAAGCTTGGGATTCTTAAAACGCAACAAGGTGCAAAAAGAGCTCTCCTTCAAAGCCGGCGATGTATTGGCGATTTCTCTGTAAAGTTCTTGATGGTGTGTGAAGTCTACCAATTCGTACTTGGCCAGGGTGGTCGACTATGACCTAATCCTTCTCATTCTGAGTGGAAGCTCGTACCCAGCAGTGGGACATTAATGATGATTGATTTGATTGATTGATGACGCCGAGAAAAGCGACTCCCAGTGAGTTTTTATTTCTATTTTTACGAAAAAAACTGTAATTCTAATAAAATATAAATTCTTGTAGTGCCAATAATAAAATACATTAGCCTCATAGCCTTACACTAGGATTTCGTGTGTCGCGTGGCATGAACACCCAGACCCTAACCAGAAATTTAAATTTACAAATTATAGATCTATCGTGACCGTTTATCATCAAATGGGTTAAACGCTCGTTTGCTACATCCATAATTTTAAAAAGTGACAAAGTACCTAGAAAAATTACAATTGTACTCCTTCAGTGCCGAATTTCGGAAATTACTGTTATTTTATTTTTATTGCGTGTTTCATAATAAAAAAGTGTTACACAATGTCAGATATTACCTGATCGTTATGATCGAAGAGCGGAAATGACGTCACGCGAACGCTGCAAGGTCGCCTGAAATGAGACCTTTTTGTTCCTAATTTAAAGTTCCATACTTAAACAATTAAATACAATTTAAGTTTATGTCTGCGTGTAGTACGCTTAAAAGAACTGATTTTTTCTACGCGAATAAAATTTTTTCAAGCTTTGTATTTATTTTTTTCCTATATGTCTGTTTAATAAACATCGTTTCATTGAAAAAATAAATTTGTCTCAAAAAAAAATTCTGATTTTCCGCTCTTACAGCATAGGTTACGCATCTTACTACCAATATGAAAACGTTTGAAGCATAATGATAATTTTTTTAAGTTATACAGCTTTTTTCTTGATCTTGTAGAGACAATTTTTGTTACGGAATTTATTACATTACAGAATGAAGTTACGGAAATTGCGTACAAGATCGTCACTAGTAAAGGTGGCTTTTGAAGAAGGTAGCTTTATATATATATAAATGAAAACATGAAAAAATCTTCGAAAGTTTTTGTAGAGAAATTATAAAACTAACATTTAAAAACTAAAAATTACGTATTAAATAAAAGTGTCATCAAATTTGAAAAACGACGCCATCTTGTGGAGAGTATATAAACTGAAATACGCGTTTGAGTATAAATGACTTTAGTCCTGTAATAAATTGTACATATTTTTGGTTGCATAAAATTAGAATAAGATTTAGCAAAATTAGTTATTATAAATTTAAATTAATTTTATTTTTCATCACGCCACGAATTATAACCTGTAACTGGCATACATACTCACTTTTTTTTATTATAAAACGCCGTTCTTTATATTGATACGGAACTCACCTGGAGGTAAATTCACACTTGATCGATATTTATAGGAATTAATTTGACTTGTCAGTGATATTCCTAGAATACCTACATCTGAAATCCCTGCGCTAACAATAACAAGATAACGATATATTTGTTAACTATTATTTGCTTCGTGGAAAACAATTCGATAATATCAATACTACGTCATGTTGTGAGCACAGTGGTCTGTCATCATTTAGCTTTATGTCAGTATACATGCATGATGAACCGTATGTGGTTATTTTTGGTTTTGGTTTTGGTTATTTAGGTTTAGTGGTAGTTTTGGTTTATGGTGGTTTAAATTTCGACCAGGCGAACATTTAATTAGTTTGGCTGCAACTAATTTTATGTCCCACTGCTGGGCACGCGTAGAGACCTGCATGGGGTGAGCTCTATAGCTGGTGAAGTCCAAATATTGACACATTTCGGTTATGTATTTGGGTGCATGAGTACTGGTTCTTTGTACAAACAAAAGAATAGGTACAATGGTACCTATAGGTGCAATGGTATCTATAGCTACAGTGGTACCTATAACTATGGCATGGGCCATAGTTATAGGTACTTACTCCTGATACATACAACACTATAAAAGTACAAAGCATTCATTGTAATTTGATAAGCGGTAGAACTATATTCATCCGAAGAGGTACCGCCATCGTTTTCATAATCCACCGTAATGCTGTTCTTTTATTTCGGTCGGAGAGGTGTTTGCCGGGTGCTTTGTAAAAGAGACGACTATCTTAGTTCTCAGGAGTAGTAACGCATCTACGTACGACGTCAAATAGGACTTCAGTCCTGTTTGAGGTTAGATGTTGGTCATCATAAACTGCACTGACCACTTAACCTAACCTAACCTAACATCACGTGGCCTACACGCACCTTTGCCCTCGCAGTCTCGATTGGTAAAATAAATATAGCCGAATGAAGTTGCCCGCAAAACTTAGTTCAAATAAAAATACGCTACTACTGGCTAGTAAACAGGTAACTTTCATCTGTCATGCGCATGCGCAGATATTAGCGCGCGCGCCACCGTGACCTGGCCAAGGTCGCCGCCATGTTTGATTGATGTGATGACTGTCGACAATGCACGAATGTTTCATTCAGGTGGAGGTTTTTCGATAGCAAAACTTTTTGCATGGTTTTTATGTAATGCGTCCTTAATATTCACAATCAGTGATAGCCTAGTGTTTACATTCCGACCTTTCACACTCTGTGTCCGGGGTTCGTATCCAGGACGCATTACAGATTTTTCGAATTTATGTGTGTATTAGAAATTAATTATCATTTACTTTAACGATGAAAGAAAACGACTTGAGGAAACCTACAGTTTTGAGGCTTATTTCTTATTCTGATAGGAGAGCAGTGCCCAGCAGTGGGACATTAATGGTTTAATGATGATGACCTATACTTTTAATTACAATGAGTCTTCGTTTGTACGTATTTTTAATGTGAGAAGAACACAAAACGAACGTGCTACCCACCTGATATTAAGTGCTCATTGCAGCACATCGACACCCACATTTGCCCTCAAGCAGGAGTAAAGTCACATTTGAGGTCGTACGTAGATGCGTTACTATTTCTGAGGACATTGATGGTCGCCTCGCTGTAAGTGTACCTGACGACAGCACATCTCCAACCGAAACACAATTATGAGACGTATCCCCGGAACTATAGTTCTACCGCCTATTAAATGCAGTATCATATTTGAGGTAGAAATATTTAACTTCCGTCTTGACAAAAGTGTGGATTATATCTTTTCGGAAATCTAACTTAGGGTTTTCTTAGACTTTAATACGTCTTCTCGGCAAACACTTAACATCATCTGCCGCATTTTATTGTGGTATCATAAATCATGCAAGGTAAATTCTTCTAGAAAATTTCTTAAGATTATTACGTTGGTTTATTTTATTGCGGGTTATTCCCAGCCAAACTTGTAGAACAATCCACCAAGTTCCAGTGCAGCTTAGTGAAGATAGCATTATATACAT
>DWKL01003511.1:0-11446 GCA_018249415.1 Phareas burnsi
AACAATTGCTTCACGGCGGATTACGAGGGCGGCGGTGGTACTTCCCCAGACGAACGATTGTTCTACCACCTGTTAAATGATGATAATCAACTAATTGGACACTTTGTTCTGTTTAATACTGTAGATTTGATAGTGAGCTTTGCTTCATTAATTGTATCTTACACATAGAGCTATTCTGTACAGTACAGAATTACAGCAAAAAAACGATTGCGAAATTTCAGTTATGTTTTTAAAGTGTATGTAAGCAAAAAATATCTAATGAATAATGTATGAATCTTTATCATTGTTTTATTCGTCTCGGTGAGTTATTCTCAGGATTTTTTGTTCCATATATTTCTGCATAAATTAATTAATATGTAGAGTTCTTGGATTTATGAGTACCTGGGCGAAAATGCAAAAAACATGTCATGTGCTCTACCGGCATTGAAGCTTTGCGAAGTTATCGTATTGATGGTTCTAACTGAATTCGGTCGGATTATAAGGGCTACGGTGGTACCGCCCAGGTCGAACTATAATTTTATCACTTATGAAAGATCTTATGTAATACATAATAATGCCCTCCATACTTTACTATGTTTTTGATTTTTGAAAGCGTGATCACTACAGGGGTTCTAGTCTGTGGTTCAAATGGCATGTTAAACCATTATTCCCGGATATTATCAACTTTATTGGAAGCCTTCTGGTGGCTTCAAAATATTAGATTTTCAATAAAGACATGAGCATCGGCATTGACCGCTTGTGGGTGAGTGGTCTTCACCTAGATACTTTTGAAAACAGTAGGTAAAACTGTAGTCAGTCATCGATCAGTCCTTCACACTTAAGACAATACCACTGCTGAACTTAAACCTATCCTGACATGATGCATGTGTAGTCTTGCTGCCCATCCCATGGATTTAATTTATAAGTCTTCCCCCATATCCACGTAGAAGAGAGAGAATCCTGCTATCGTATCGTAAATTCATTATTTTGATACCTGCCTGGCCGGGATTTGAACCTGGAACGCTCTGCGTGTCAGTTCAGTATAGTTAACTTTGAGCCGCCGCCGTCGTTAACGTCGCGACAGCACGATAGCACGACTCCTTCTCGTACACGTAACTGTACGAACTAACATTTTTCAATAAATTATAAGTATGGACGTTTGAAAATAATTGTAATTTCGTGTTAAAAATTTATACTCATTCCGTTTATTGTGATCACTAATTGCGTATTAGAAAAGAAAGACAATTAGTCACTTGCTTTAACGGTGAAGTAAAACATTGTGAGTAAACCTCCGCACCTAAAAGTTCTTTGGAAAGTTCTCAAGAGTGTGTAAAGTCACTTGGCCAGCGTGGTGTACTGTGGCCGTACCATTCTCATTCTGAGAGAAGACCCGTTCCCAACATTAGTGAGTTGATGATTTTGAATGATGATGAAAACAATTATAAATTAGTTTTAAAAATGCCACATCAATTCCGTTTAATATTCGTTCTAACAATGAAACGGCTTTTTGTCAATCAACTTTTTGTCGGATTTCCTGCGCAATTGTAGCAAAAACATAACGTGTGCTCTGACTTCGGCAATCAGAACTAATAATACCGAAAACTGTTTCCCATTGCCCGGTCGCAGATGAGATTCAGAACGTCATTGACCTATGGTTGTACAAGGCACAATCGTGGTAATTTTTGTACATTTGCCTTTTTTCACTACATATTTAAACAAAAGATTTCGCACGATTGAAATAAGCTTATTAAGGAGAGCATTTTTTTGTAAACATTTCTGATTTTGCTAATTATGTAGACGACCAAAGGATTAAGACTGCAGTCTTAATCCTTGGTTATGTTAAATATAAAGTTGCAAATAGTTAAAAATCCAAATACTTCATGAGGTTATCTGGTAGAGATCGGTTATTATCGTTAAGACCGCCTTTTGTATACATTTCTACTTTGTCTTCCGTGTCAATTCTCAATGTTTGGTGTAAAATAAAGATTTTTTGTATTGTATTGTACTTGCTTGAGAAAGTACTACTCCTCATCCCGACCTCCGGGTAGCAGACCGTTTCTGCGGGAGCTCCTAGTATCGGCGTCCTCCGACCATCAGGAGGACGGCGGTTAGTCGAGTCGTAGGACAAAATTTACACTGTTACCACCCACTAAACAGTGGGGATGGTGTCATATACCATCCCCACTGTTTAGTGGATCTATGATTGCACATTATATCATAATATTTTTATTAAAATTAGGATATAATGTACTATTATGTAAATCGCCGGGAGGTTATTACCTCCTGAGAACAAGCCCGGGTAAAGAGGGAACTCTCGAGACCCGAATTCCCCCTCCCCTCCTACCTGCAATAGTACTGTAGAGGACGAGAGGCCTGGCAGAGCAGGACGTGCCACTTTCCATTCGATTCGATACTCCTCATCCTCAGATCGGTATGAAGTTCTATCCGAGGACGAGATGTGATGCTATCAAGGACTATGTTGGAGCTTTATGCTCCAACATAGTCCTTGACTATGACTTGACTGAAGAGACTGGAGTTAATCTACGAGGGAGAGACTCCACTTCCAACTCCAGTCTCTTTTACCACATCCCAAAAGCAACAGTGTTTCTTTAACAAATAGACAAGTACCTACATCAAGTACCTGAGTATTTAATGGTTCTAAATGGATTGAAATACACATGGAAAAAAACAGAACAAATTATTAGTTTACAAAATGCCATCTACTGAACAATACGGTGATGAAGCATGTATTTCTGTATAATATGGTGTTCTTCTGATTGTTGTACAGTAACCCACAGAATGGAGTTCTATTTGAAAAGAAACGAAGTTTAATTCAGTGCTAACTTGTTTGCTAGCTGTACTTAATCGTCCTTTTGTGTTGTGTGCACAATTAAATTACACGACATTTTAAGGCTAGTGTTTCACTCATATGATACTAGTTTTTTGATATTTTTTGTATGTAAATATAAAACATTGTAAATAATACATTAACGACGTAAATAAACCTACACGAACTTAATTAATAGTTAAAAGAAACAAAAAATTATGTAATTAAATATACAATTAACGTGCTTAATATGAAAAATTTTATTCAATGTTAAAATCTGAACGAATCTTTACGAATATACGCACGTAACTATAAACAAAAAATTGTTACTCAAAATAAAATAAGGTACATACTCAAAATATATACCTGATTAAATCGAATTTGTAAACCCAGTCTCTACAATCCTGAAATTAGTAGAAGTTTTCATGGTTATACTCCGTAGGCACAACTGCCGCACCTACATATTTCTGTCTTATGATAATGGTATAAAACGACCTCGAGCAGCAGCAGCAAGCAAGCATAATTATCAGGTGAACCGCATATCTGCAATGTATTTTATGTCCCACCGCTTGACACAGATCTCTCCCATAATTAGAGAAGACCTAGATCATATTTCACCACGCTGCTTCAATGCAGATTGGTGGGGGCACGGGTGAGTGGCCAACCCGTGTCGGATGTTTTCAAACCGTCCACAGAGCCAGTGATCAATTTTATCGACTGCTATCCAACGATAACGACCGGGAGCAACAATTTAAAATACCCTCTGAAGCACGGAAGCACGCATGAAATTTCGCCAATAGCGGTCACCCATTTAACTCCCCATCGCGTTCGACGTTGCTTAACTTTGTAGATTACTGTTACTGCATAAAAAGCCCGACTTCTGGTTACAAAAACATAAAAAAAAATACACTCCGAATATTGGACACGTACTGTACATGTCCAATTATCGGAGTTTTTTTTTATGTTCGAAGAGTAATAAAGGTACGCCCAGGCCACCTGATGTTAAGTGGTCACTGCAGCCCATGGGCATGTATATTTACGACTTCAAACAAAACCAAAAGTTCTGTCTGAGCTCGTATATAGATGCGTCACTGCTCCTGAGGACTAAGATGGTCGCCTCGCTGTAAGTTTGCCCGGCAAATATTTTTTACTAAATGAGAGGATTAAGTGTTTTACGGATTGCACTACGTATATGAGAGACTGTTAAATTTTTTAATTGCTTTTTTAAGATTAATATATTAATTCATTCTTTCATTTTCATCTTTTTAATTTGCAGGATTCCATAATGTCCTTCCCATAACTTTTGTTACTATAAGTAGCTAAGCTAAACTTTCGCTATAACATTAACGCTCGTAGTACGACAAGGACTTTATGTACCTACGTACGCAAAGTTGGGCAACAATGGAATGGCAAACTCAACAAGGCCACACAGACATCATTAAGATGATACAATCGTCATACATTTTATACCTATAATCTCCAACAATCTATTCCGCTACTTGAACAAAATAAACGATGATAATATTTTTTAAGAACACATTATTAAAATTTAACTGTTGGCATCCGGCAAAAAGAATGACAGCTTAGTAGCGTGAATTTTGGCTTTTGACATTGGTAGTCCCAGATTTTTTTTTTTTAATTTTGCCCATGATTCTCGGTATTTAATAGTATATATACAATATAAACAGTTGGTAGTCCGCATCGACTTTGTGTGATTTACATATGGGAATCGTCTGAATGTTCCGCTGTACAGCGATTTGATACCGCACAAGCGAAACATCAGTCCCCGGGGTATATGTTAGAATGTCAAAAATGTCTTCTATACGTCGACGCACAACTGGCATGTAAAACCAATCGTGTTTCATAAAGGAAATTTGATGTTCTCCGTAACTGTGCCTGAAAGACTATGATGGTGCGACCAGGTAGAGTTGCAGGCGGGACGGGGGGAGGAGGGGGGGGGGGTTTAATAGTCTTTGTTCGATCGAGCCGACTTTATAAGTCAAAAACGTCGCCATAGTCCCACCGCTGGGCACGAGTCTCCTCTCAGAGGAGAGGGTTAAGCCATAACCCATCAGGCTAGTTAAATCCGGATTGTTACTTCACGCACCTTCAAAATTGTATACAGAACTTACAATCATGTGGATTTGCCTCCACCATTAAAGGAAGTGATAATTAAAACATATTAGGAATTAATTATCACTCACCTTAACGGTGAAGGAAAACATCGTGACGAAATTTACAAACTGAGAGTTCTTCACAATTCTGTAAAAGGCAAAGTCTACCAATCCACGTTTGACTAAAGAGGTGTACTGTGTATATTTTTCATACCGAGAGGTTTTTTTTTTCATATCTCTTTCACCCGACTTTTTTTGTAGGTATACTTGACTTCGGTTGGACTGTGTGCTCATTTGCTGTGCATAAATAAAAACCTTATTATATTTTTATAGATCTTAATATAATGAACGATTATGCTCATAAAAGTTTATTAAACTAAACATTAACTTATTTCAAGATACATGTCAACGACTCCTATATTACTTCATAGACGGCTTGTAGCCCACCTGATATTACTTAGTCAATGCAGTCTATGAATCTGTAACCAAATTCATACTGAATTTCTACCTCAAATTATATCATAGAGAGCTAAAATAGTCACCTCGCTTGTGAATGTACTTGACAACCACGCCTCTGCAATCGAATCACAAGAACTGCTTCACGGCGGATTATAAAGACGACGATGGTACCCCTGAAGAACTATAGTTCTACCACATATCGAATGTACTTTTTGATTCATTAAATCATTTTAAAAAAGTTTTACACTGATCATAAACCGCTTTAATAACTTCATAAAATTTTGAAGTCATATATCTCGATCATACACGGCGTTCTCATGTATAGCAATCCAGAGTTCAAGAGTCAGACCGGCCTTCAGTTGCATGCCAGGTCGCATGTGGCACGATAACGTTTATGCAACAGAGGCCGAAACTCGGCTGTCGTGTGGCAGTCCCACGTGATTTAGGACGGCGCGACACCCAATACAGAGCTACGTACACACCGAACAGAGGTTCAAGTTTATACAGAATTTACGGCCTTAGGACTTTAGAACGATATAAGCGAAGAAACATAAGGGTACATTTACAGCGAGGCGACCCTATTAGTACTCAGGAGTAGTAACGCATCTACGTACAACCTCAGATAAAACTTTAGTCCTGTTTGAGTTTGATGTGGGTGTCCATGGGCTACAGTAACCACTTAACATCAGATGGCCTGCATGCTCGTTTTGCTACTTTTCAATAAAATAAAATAAAAATCCCGAAAAGCTTTGTCAGTTGTCATCATTCCCTTACCACTACCGTACCACTATGAACAGGTTTCCTTTCAGAAAGAGAAGGTTCAGGTTACAGCCCATAACGCTGGCATAGTGCGGATTAATAAAATTCACACATCTATGACAAGTTTATGAAGAACTCTCGGGCTCATGCAGAATTTCTCAAGATATTTTTCTTAATAGTTTAAGCACGTGTAACAAGTATCTTCGCTAAATGATAGCCTAGTGGTTAATTTTCCCGCCTCTTACGCTGGGTATCCAGGGGTCGAATTCCGCACGCACCATTTTTCGAAGTTATGTGCGTATTCATTAATTGCTTTAATGGTGAAAATAAACATCATGAAGGAACCCAGGTGCCTAAGAAGTTAACTGTAAATTTCCCACGGATGTCAAGTCTACCAATCCGCACTTGGCCAGCGTGGTAGACTATAACTTAGCCCTCCTCTTTCTGATAGGATACCCGTCCTCAGCAGTGGGATATTAATGGGCTGATGATAAAGTATCTTCGAAAAATGAGAAAATAAAGAAAGAGAAGGGATTTGAACTACGGGCCTATATCAACAACAATAGACAAATTATTATTACTTGTTACGTTTATATTATTAATCACTGTGCAAAATTTTGACAAAGATTTTCTTTTTTCTCAACATTTTAAAAAGTAATGGAATAACTAATCGAGAATGACAAAGAAGTTTTTTTTCCTAGCGAACTGCTTGACTCAATTGTTTACAATGTTGGTCTTCAATATAGAACAGACTTATGCCTAAAAGACCGGATACCAGAGTTTGGTTATGGAATCAGCTTACGATCAGGCAGATATCGGAGTCTGGGTGTTTATGTTCTGTGTCCGCGACACCCACGAAAAAACGTTTACTCATTATAATTTATCATTGCTCATTGTTATATCCGTAACATCTAAGATTCAATTACAACCTACAAATGTATTGATGTTATGTTGCTACACGTTATTGTTGATATGTATACAATTAAGAGATTATTTTCACAAATTAAAACAAATATCCTATAAAAAAAGTAGGCACAGTATTTATTGATGCACGATCTTTTTAATGAGGACTTGTAAAAATATTTTACCGTCAAAATGCCTACAAAGCATCGATAAAAACAATTCATGTAAAGCTGATCGTCTGTTTACATCCTATTTGGTACGTTCCCGGGGACCGACAGGCGGGGAGGGTAGATTAACTTTCGCCTGTTAATTACGACAAATGGTCATTGAACGACGAGAAATGGCTTCGGGATAATATCGCCGGGGATAAACGGGATACATTGCTGATAACAACAGCGGCCGCGCCATACGCTAGCACATTTGATGTATGATGCAGTGATATGTTGAATTTGCATACCGATTAATGGAATAAGGATTTGAAAGTAAATTATACCAGTACTTTGCACTTTTCACTTTAGTTACCAAGCAACAGGATTCACTTCGATTTAAAATTAGCCAGAGAATAAAACCAGTACCTTTATATATTTTTTTATATATTTGAAGAGTACCAAACGAGCATGCGGACCACCTTATGTTAAGTGGTCACTGCCGCCCATAGACACCCACATCTAACCTTAAACAGAACTGAAGTCCTGCCTGACGCCATACGTAGTTGCGTTACTACTACTGAGAACTAGGATGGTCGCCTCACTTGTAAATGTACCTGACAACCCCACCTCTCTAACTGAAACACAAGAATTGCTTCACGGCGAATTGTGATAGCGGCGATGGTACCTAATCGGTTAAACTATAGTTCTACCACCTATAGACCACCTGCTTACGCTTCAGTTATAACAGTACTTTGCAGTTCGTAATTTATTCAGCAGACAACAGATAAACAACTTCGATTCCAATTAACAACCTATGATAATACCAGTAATTATTAATATACCTATATACCGATAATTCAATAAGGCTTAAATAAATGATTATCTCTACACTCATGGCCTCACATTATTATTGCCTTTGTTGTAGGTACCATGGATACATACAAAAATAAGTACACAAATACCCAGACTCAAAAAGTAATTTTAATTCATCATTTAAATCTCTGTCCATCCGGGACTCCTACCCGAAATCCTCTGCGTTTCAGACCTTTATAGTTACCACTGCACCATGCGAGTCCTTAAACGCCATTATCGTACTTCAACAAAATAAAGAGTTATTAAATATACAAATTAATTCTAAGGGTTTTTTTATTTTTATTAGACAAAAGTAGCTTTAGATATCCACAATGTCTTTAGTCTTTAATTACGTAACTTGAAAATAACATAAGTATCGACAAGAAAACTTCTACGCCTTTAGTAAAGTAATCTTTAGAAGGACATTTTTAATTCATCGCATGGAATAGGCACGTAATTGAACACCGCACCTACATCCCATTAGCACAATAAACAAATAACACAAAAAGTTAAAATGTTAGATTTTAATAGCTACACCGAGCTGCTGGCACTATGAGTATATAGTAATGTGTAAAAATAAAATAAATAAGCCTATATTCATATATTTAACAAACTTCACACGCAAAAAAATCATTATCAAGGCATAAAATCCCGTAATATCCTATCGAGACTGGAAACATATCTGAACCTAAACTTAAACGATCTAAGCCGCCCTCTAGTGTTTGATCAATAAAACGTGAATAGCCACTATAATTTTATTGCCGCTACTCGATACTAGATGGCAGAAAACTCAATGAATTTGATAGGATCTTGGGAAATTTTAGATAGCTTATACATAATGAATAATAATTACTACGCGAGGGAAACCATATATTATTATTTTTCACTTTTTGTAACTAAAGATCAACATTATAAACAGGTTCTGAGCTCTGTGAGGTTTGTCTGCGGTGGCAATGCCGTCAAACTATTGCTGCTGAGTAGTGCTGTATTGTTTATATTATCAGGGAGCGGAAATTACTGTGAGGCATTCCAACTTAGTCATTTGAAACAATTACGTATCTATGATTGACCTCAAGCAACATGTACTGCTGTCCTTTTTGGTCGATTACAGATGGCCATGGGCAGCAGTGAGCAGTTAAAATCAGACGAACTGCAGGCTCCATTACACAAAAAAAAATGTCACGTAAGCAAACCTGTCACAATCTATGTTTTTCCCGGATCCAATGGCTAAAAATAGTGCTAAATGGTTACTTAAATTTCTAGTGTGTATGTGTAATGAGATTAAGTCGTAAAATATTAAATACTAAGCTAGTCAATAGAAACTATTACCAGTCTTAATTTTTGGTTGCTAACCAAAAATTCATTGTCATTTAAACAAAGAACAAAAATATTTTCATTGCATTATAAAATACAAAGCATATTGTATCTGACTGCTGAATATAACAATTCAGGAAGGTTATATCTACTTACTCTCTTTTATTTGCAAAACACTGCTCGAGTCAAACAGATGAAACAGATAACATCAGTCACAGGCAGCAAGTACAATAATTGGTAGAATAAAAAGTAAGATGTTTATTATCTGCTAACGGTTCATAAATATGAAATGTATCTATACAAACAATACAATACATTTTGTATATCTGTATTAACAAATATACAAGATTGAGTTCAAACTGCTATTTTCTAAAATTATACACTTATTCGTTCTAATAATAAAAATGCTTACCTAAAACCGCTTTTGGAATCTCCACATACAAAGTCACGGAAAGTGTTAAATCGATTTGGTTCAGACTTACATGCAAAAATACGGAGCTTTATAAGGAATAGCATAAGCTACTCTTTACGCCGATCATATAAATAAAACTATAGACGTAGTTCGTACGTAAAAAATTAAAATCTTATCAATTTTATAAAGAAGTTTATTGTAATTATCTACACAGGTACGTAACACGTAATTCAAGTATCAGAGTAGTAAACGCAGAAACCGTAACACAGCCTAGCATAAGTCACTAGGATCTCCATTTAAATTTTGCGAAAGATTAATTTGCAACGGGACAGGTTTACGAGCGCTTAGCGATTCAGGAAGCCTCGCTGAAACGGAATGGATGGCCGCTGGGAAACATAATTGTCGCTGTAAGGTCCGGATAACTCTGCTACTTAACAGCCAAAGTAAGGTTTCGAGTAATTTAGTGTAGATCGTAAGTACTATATTAAGAGGCAATTTTTATGTATGTAATAGAAGAGCCAATAAAAATTTGTAATCTGCCGTCGATCTCGAACAGCCATATGTGCAACTTACTCAAACTCGAAAGCGTTACTGCTTGTAAACAGTAAATTGGAGCACCTGATTGGAGATTTGACGGCATTGCACACTTAATACAAGCTAAACCGAATGCACGTTTGCTAGCTAGCAACATTTGCCACAAACAACAGTTAGCACCAGCTAGTCTAAGCTCCGTACAAAGGTTTCCTCAGTGCATACAAAGCACTACTAAAACCTAAATTTTGTGTTTCTAGAACCAACGAGCAATTTGCACGAACTCCACACGCATCCAACTCGCACACAGCTTTGTATTATGCACGAGCATTGTGCTAACAAACGTCCCAGTCCCACTCAATTGTTTTAGAATAAACAAAGGCGCTTGTTGAACCAATTTTGGAAACTAGCACACTGATTGTCCCGCTTCCAAGAACGTGAGGATTAAAAGTCAGTTATTTCTAGATTTGTTAAAACATTTGTTTTGATAAAATTCCGGTTTCACACCTAGAGGGTTTGAGTTCCAATACCGAACGCTACTTTGGTTTTTCAATGTTGTACGTAGTAGAAATTAATGATCAATTACTTTAAGGGTGAAGAAAAACATCGCGAGGAAACCTAGATGCCTAAGAAGTTATCCGTAAATTTGTGAAATGCTTGTGAGATCTACCAATCCGCATTTGGCCAGCGTGGTGGACTGTAGAATAATCCTACTCATTTTGAAATAAAAACAGTGCCCAGCAGTGGGACAGTTATAGGTTGACGATGAAGATGATGCTGACATCGGGTTAAACATCCATACTGGCTTCAGCTATATTTCTGTGAAAATATTATCTAGTCTGCAAACATCGTTATCTAGTCTCAGCGAACTAAGAACGCTTACTACTAACCTGTTTGTTTATAAATAAACCATTCGTGTTTAACTGTAATTGCATATAAGTTTAAAATATGTTTTTTTAATTTATGCTTTTATTTTTATCCTCGCAAGCGACGTAAGAAACGAATATGTTCGTTTCTAAGGCATTCTCGAGACTATGACGGGCTTTTTGGTGATGCTTTCGCAACTATTCTAATACAATGTAACTACTTGGTTAAAATCTCATACATACGAGGACCTAGAAACATTATTATTAGGAAATATACAGTC
>DWKL01003512.1:0-11446 GCA_018249415.1 Phareas burnsi
ATAAATAACAATGTATAATAATTTGATGTGATGTCTAATTGACTCAACATATAAGTAACTAAGTAAGTTTTAATTATAGTTAAACATAATTTCTATTGGATAAGTAAATACGAGGCAAATGATAAATATCGCTGTCATAATCCATTATTGGATTGATATGACATAAATAAAAAACCGACTTAAAAATTTAAAATATTTATATCTCTCCATTAGATTAAAAAATAATCAGAAGTCGTTTTATAAGGTTGAAAATCATCGCCTAAGCCACCACACCTAAAACCACATACAAAATAGGCTATGATTCTGTTGTAAAGTATGAGCTTAAAATTTAAAAAAATACTTTTCAATATGTAGAGCAAAAGTAAGAGATCCGAGCTACATACATACATACACACATATTTAACTATGAGTTTCATTTTTAAGTCGGTTAAAAATGAACGCCGAACATTATCTCACTTCTGTGATTTCTTAGGAATAAAGCTCGCAGACTCCTTGTCCTGTGGGCAGATCGGCGGGTGCCACGGCAACTCGTGCTCCTCTGACGTCGGCACACCAATTCTATCACTGAGCAACAACTTCATCCTGTAATTATAACAGATTAAATCGATTATTTAAAGGTGGTCGAACCGTTCGTGGTTTGAGTCCGAAGGCACCTTCTTCCTTACAAGAGCAGTGTAAAAAACTACAGTTTTCCGGATTGAAAGATGTGATAAAGAGAGGTACAAACACAAGGCGTTCCAGCTTATAAGAGTCATAAGGAATAGTAACGCAACGTTAGGTTGCACTTTAGTCCTATTTAGGGTTGATTACGGATGTCCATGTGTGCCAGTAGCAGTTACCATCAGTCATACTCGTATAGTACTTCTACATTATAAAAAAAACAGATAAATTTTAATAAAATCGAAGAGTCTGTATTTCATTTTAAATATGGAATATAAGCATTGAATGACAAGAAATCGAAAATAAAAACCTGGTTCTTTTTACATTTTAGCTACCTCTATATAAGCTAGTCTTGAAAAAAAAACTGAATTGATTTTGAAAAAGCATTCAGGCAACGATTTTGTTGCCAGTGACGTAGTTTACTTACCCACAAAATATTTTATAAGGGTTTTCATATACCAACATTTAAAAATATGCACAGAGGACCACTGACCGCATGCAGACAGCACCCAGAGCTTGATATGTTTTATATATATATATCAATATACAGGTATTTTTCTCATTGAGGGTATCAAGCTTTATATAAAGTTATCGTTACCTTATACCTTTGTTTTCAAAGGGCAAAAATACAGGGAATATGGCTTCCACGTTACGAGGAAAATCTGGCGCCTTGTCAAAACATAGTTTGTCAGAAGGCCACTCAGTGTCTTTGTCAAAGTCCTCTTGGTTTCGATTGATCTTCATTGTTGGTGGATATCTATAAAACCATAAGAATAGCAATTTTACATATTATACAAACAGTATTTAGAGCAGATTTTTCTTCATGACTTCATGTGTGATGATGACAATGAAATTCTTTTATTCATATTGACTGTGAAATTATTTTAAAGTTATGCATAGTAACAATGTAGGAAAGCTATCTTGATATTATGCATTGGCTAGCGAGATATTGTTTATTGTATATATGAAGTTACAAGAGCAGTGTAGGAAATTAGGGTTTCCCACTGCCGATATTCATTTGCTTTGAGTCCCAATATGGTTTTCTATCACATGCTTAGTAAATTATTTAGCTGTTGTTGGTCGAAAGGAAACATTGTAAGCAGGCCTACATGCTTCAATTTCTTCCATATTGTTTTCAACTTGACTATTTACTCTCGATCTTAAAGATGATTTGATCTTCTCTCAGAATTAAAATTACAATCCCACAGTCCATATCATAATGTGGATTTTATCCCAGTAGAGGCATAGTAATGGGGCAATGATGAAGCTTATTAATTATTTCTTAATTACTATATACTGAATTGAAAGAAAATACAAACTCACATCATATAACCTGATTCGTATTCACTAATGTCATCATACTGACTTTCAGGTTTTTTTTCACTGTTATGTCTTGTATCAACTTTTACATTTGGAATTTCTATAAATGGTTGCACTGAAATAAAGATTTCAAATTTCCATATAGAACAAATACAGTCAGTATTGAAAAAACTAAGAAGTCCATAGACAAAGTAACCAAACAGATACTACAAAGCAAAGCAGGGCATGCACTTTTTGGTGTATTAGTTGAATTAACCTCTCCTGTCCAAGTAAATCAGAATAGAATCTGAACCAATCAACATGCAACATCTTGTGCCCTCACATACCTATTAAGTCTAGTTGATTACAATGCCTATAAGAAAAGTCTGTGCTAAAAAATGGCAAATATTACCATCAGGTTTTTCAGCATTTATGGCTGCCATAATATCCTTTGCCGCACTGTCTATCACGATTCTTGATTTCATAGGATCAGGATGAATAACAAAGTCAGACGCCATACTGGCGTGCTTATCAATATGCCTTAAGAGGTGTCGAAGATTATACAATGAATCAATTGCATGCACTCCTTTTACTTCCAACCATTCTTTCTTGTACATAGGGCCATCTAGGAAGTACTTTATCAAAGCATTTTTGTCACCGTGACTCTGTAAAGTTTTTATGTCAAAACCAGTAAGCTCTGACATTTTCTGGCAATTTTTTTCTACATTTCTATAATCTGTAATAACCAAAATGTATCATTAGTAAATTTATTTATTGTGTTTTATCTGTAATGGGTGCAGAGTGAAACATTACAAAAACAAACTAAAGAGAAATATACTTATGCATATTACCAAAATTATCATGATGTTTCATAGTCTTCAAGAATGTACCCTGTGCTTTAAGCCAGTATGCTTCCTTCTCACTGTATTCCTTAAGATCATCGCGGAGTTGTTGTAAGGTCCTAAATTCAATTTGATAAAACAACTCAATCATAGATTTTCATTAAATAAATATACTACATTGTGTTTTAATCACTTACTGTTTTATTTTGTCCATTTTTTTAATGACCTTCGCATAACAGAGAATTGCACCTTTATGTTTCAGTACTAAATCCATTGTAGGATTTATTTTTGCAGATGTTTCAATATGCTGTATAGAATTATTAAAGTCACCAAACACAGCATAGGCATTAGCGAGCATAAAGTGGTTTAAATAGTAACCGGAATCATGATCCACCGCTGCATTTAAAACTGTAATGGCATCTTCTGTGGCTTTACCCCTGTGTAGAATTATCCCCAAACTCAGTAATGGTATATCTTTGTAGTGCCTGTAATTAAAAAGTAAACAGTACAAGTTATGTTATCTGGAATGTTTATTGCAACACCACTATAAAACGGGAACAGACCCTCATAAAATACTCCCTTAAAACATAATGAAGTATGTGAGTATACCTGTCATAACAGTAATTCATAGAAGACACTATCATCCTTAATCTATCACACTGTTACATACTAAAACCTCTTATAGAGCAAAAAAGACGGTGATTTTTAAAAATTTGTGTATTTTAAGTACTGAATAACTAAACGTCATATACCAGACTGACATCAAAAATAGATTTAGTTAAGCACTTTCAAATAGTGAAATGCACATTTTACTGATTACAAAAAAGCATAAAATGACAAAAAAGGCTACATTAGTGATGCATAAACTATGGTGGACCATCTCTGACCTATGACCATCCAACCAAAATAATGTACAATCAATTATAACATTACATAAATCACAACACAATCAGAAAAAAATTAATTTAATCATTACCTTGGAGCATAGTGAATGGCTCGTCGACAGCACTCAATAGCCTTGGGTGCATTTCCTCTGATACGCCAATATAATGAAGCCATATTATAGTGCAGCCAAGATGAACTATTTCGCTTTAGCACAGTTGCCACCCAATGCCCATACTGATCTGCATTCATTATGGGAGATATCTGCGTTGGCAGAGCTAACTCGGGATTAATAGAGAGGTTTACTCGGTTTACTACACTCTGTAATTTAAAAAATAAAATTTTATATAGAATAACTGAATAATCAGACTCCAAAAGTCTTTGACTAAACAATTCCTAATATAAATTCAATGTTAATTACTAAAGAAAGATCACTAATTTTGACATTACCACTTATAAATTTATAATACCATTTATAAATAATATATTTCAAAACTTAAGCAATATTTAAAATAAATGTGTGAAACACTGGAAATATACTCATAACTTGTACTTTTTATTGTTTAGTGATCTCTGCCACCTTTGGTCCTGCCTGTCCATATGAAGCATAGGTTTTTGTACCCAAACACCCAAACCAAAACACAGCAGCCTGAACACATAGAGGCTTTGTTGTTATTTATTAAGTATCGTAAGGCCTTTCAAACTGCAATACTAAATATAGGCCTGTCCTAACTTGCGCCAATTCTAAAGGTCATCAATCCACCTAGTGGGGGGGATACCATGTAATTTTCTTCAATCTTTGTCTCCAGTGTACATCACCATCTGTTCAATGAAAGATGAGCTCACACCATGCAACATCAAGTTACTAAGTTTGAAAGCTATTTTCGTAACTGTCATTCTTCTATGAAATTTATCATTACAGATCTTGCATAGATTAACACTGTAGGTTGCTGAATGCTAATGCATGAGGCTGACAATAAAAGACCACATCTCAATAGCTTATCTCATCACTGGCAACACACTGCTCAAACATATTTGACTTCAAGTAGATATGGTGCAATTTCCAGAATGCTGCCAAGCTGAGTTGTTTTTGAATAGAAGTACTATGAATAGTAATATCCTAAATAATTGCACATAGGCTTTCCAAATGTAACCAAATGTATAAAGACACAAATTTTTCCTTCCATTCTTCCTAGCGGGGATCCCTAGCTAGCAATTACCAAAATGCTGGTAGGTAATAAATTACTTCGAAGTGAAATACACTTAAAAGGTTCTATATGAAATATATACTAAACAGCTAAATGTCAATCTATATAACCAACTCTACATATACAACTTACCTCTAAATGTTCAAAGGCAAACATGCTAAATGTTAGGGAAGATATTCTCTTGCAATCAGGTACATCTTTGTCATGGCCATAGTATGGATTGTGGAGTAAGAACTCTTGTTGTGCTATGTTCTTCGAACTACCATCGTCTAGAAACGAGGAGTACCAATCCACTATACTCAGTAAACCAACATCCACACAATTATTATCTGCCAGGACATATGCACTGACATCCGTTTCCTGTTCCAAGTCAGACCACAACTTAGATATCACTGTTTGTCTTTTAGATAGATCATGATACAAATTAATTACATCTTCCCAATGAGTCTCTTGATTTAAAAACGAGAGGAGATCATACGGTCGCGCTATTTCGAACGGCGAATCAATCTAGAAATGTTAATTAAATAAAGAAATATTTACAAATACATCTTAATATTTAGACTAAGAACCGCTATCGTAATCGTACCCGGGGCTGAATTAGACCACTTTCAGTCACCATCCAATGTGTTGAAGCATTTGAAACATCTATGATACACACAGTAATTAAACATAAAAGTTTTACAAATAACATTTTGGCTATTTCATAAGTCACTTAAATATTATTTAAGCATACTATTAATTTATTATCAAATCGTTAAACGTTTTTTTACGCAAATCTCAGAATCGTGAGTATTATCACTATGTTACTGTTCAAACCATATACCATTGCTAGTACTATAATCAAAAGTTTTGACACTTTCGTTTGACATATGACTGGATAAGACATAATAACCACAGACTACAATATAATACTAGAAAAGACATGAACCAGAACATGACTTTGACATAGAGTTTAACTATCTATTATATGTCATTGTTGTAGAGATGGTCCAGTGGACCTCGACTGGCTTGAATAGAAATTACCCATTTTACTGACTTCAGGCGCAGCAAACCTGTCACTGCGCGTAATCATAACAAGTCGTTGTCAGTAACGACGTGGGAGGGAGGGAGGAGTGAAGTTAATTTGCAGTCTCTGAATAAGTCTGGCGGACTCATCCAAATTCTGACTAGCGCGACCATGAGCCTTATTAACGCATAATATCATACTTATTAACGCATCACCACGCTTATTTAACTGCAGAAATATTGTTTCCGCAAAAACTCCCAACCGAACAAGTGGCAGCTGCGGGTGACGGAATAACACTAAAATCTGGCCCCCTGATAAACGACGGGCTTGTAAAATAAGAAATATTTGATTTCCGTGAGAGCAGCCTGAGTAAGTATATATATGAATGTTTTAACATAGAAGTTGAACTTTTAATTCATGAGTTTAACTTATCGACTAAGTCGAATCGATAAAGCCAACGACATCTCTACTATTGTTGACATTTGCCTTACATCTAGACTAAAATATTACGAAAAGTGACATAAATGGACGTCCTGAATTATTTTTTCGTGTTTCTTTAAAAAAAAATGTCACAATGTGCTAAATGCATAAATGATACTACTATGGTTTTGGGCTTTTATAGAAAACACGGATTGTAGACGTCCTGCCCTTCATCAAAATAACAGAAAGATTTTAATTGTAAAATGATATCGTAAAGATTTGATAATATGAAAAACAAAAGTTTAAGTAATTAGGGATATTTTAAAACATTATTAACAGTTTATTTAAGAATTATAAATTAATTTCGTTCAAAACCTAATAATTCAAATTAAATATAAAATATACAGGTTTTGTCCTACTAAATAAAGTACTGTAATAAAATGTAAATATGTAGTAAATTCAATTAACATGAAGTATATTTTGGAAACAAAAGGTGGTGAGAACTGATGCTAAATTATATTTTTCCTTATGGTACCTATAAAGTGTTCAATGCGCAAGTCCGAATAACCTCACTCAATCCACACCTCAACTCAACCACACATATTTTATCATTGTACTTTGAATAAATAAAATCTGGAAAAATAAGCACAAAGGAATTTTTAATAATATTGGTCTTATTTGTAATACAAAACAATTGGTTGCAGTTATTAAATGTAGTGTTTTAAGCTAGTCATCTTTATTACAAGATTAACCTTTATTAAAATAATGTGATATTATACTAAATTGCAACGTTTGTCTTAAAAATATTTTAGTATGATTTGAAACAGTTTTGGAACCAATGGACTAAAGTGAAGAGTGAGACGGAAAATGTTAAATGACGCACAAGTACAGTCGTCGGCAAATATACATGACAGTGATGTAAATCGCACAAACAATCTTAACAGGACAGTAAAAACTTTGGAATATAAGGTAATGTACAACATGCATAATGGAGTAATTGAATAGAATTTCTATAATATATAAATTAATTGTTCTTATCATTAATAGTATATATTTTTAGGGATTACTATGGACGTGTGCGCTAAGAAAAATATGTTTAGCAGCGCTATGGCTTCCACTAGGTGCTTTAATATTTTGTTATGTGACGGCATCTATATTCCAGGCAGATGATATACACGAAACACATTGTAGAGTAAGTATAGCATTACTTTATCATAGTATGAACTTATGTAAGCAATAATATTTTAAGAGCATAAGCAGTAGCTAAGGGCAAGCACGCCCAGCACAATCTTTTAATTTCTGGCCCCCAAAAGTTGATATCGTTACTTACGTAATTTTAGGTGCTACCGCAAGTATCATGTGCATATTAATATAAATCGTCTTTAAATTGTGTGTAAGCGCAAAATTCACTATGTGTCTGTTATCCGACGGGGTCTTTAAATGTGACCCCTTGACCAGTTTTCGCCTGGCAGTGGCCTGACGGCCAATCTTTAGCTACGACGAAGCAGATATGAAACTATAATATGAAACTGGGTTTTTGCAATGAAATTCGCAAAGGAAATGAAAATTTCTTTAATAAATGTTACCCACTACCGCCAACTACCCACATTGTCGATATATTTCTGACTTTTATATAAAGATCATTACAACAGAATTTTGCTATACGAGACTTAATAATCATAAAAGTGTTTTTAACCGCTTCTTGAAAACTTATTATTCTGTAAGAGACTATTGAAATAACTGAAAAAATGGTACTCGGTTGAAACCAGGAATCTCTAGAGATTACGTATAACAGGCTATTAACAATAACGGACCACGGATCACGGACCACAGATGAGGCCTCTAAATAGTCACCAATACTTTTGTGTGCTTGTTTTTTTGGGGCATTATTCCAGAGTTTGGTCTGGATGTGACTGTTCGGGTTTTCGCTTGCAGTTATATTAAACAATTCATTTTTTGTCACAAATTTCAATTTGATCCAGTTACCTAATGTTTGTATCGACTAAGCACAAGGCAAACCTCGACATGTGCTCTTTCACCAATCCTTTATATCGTGCGCCAATAGTTAAGCGGTTTTTTGTAGAAAAGAAATATACATTATGTTATCCACCGAATAAGTAATAACTACCGCCTATGGACATCTGTATTCAACATTAAATAGGATTACAGTCCCAGCTGAGGTCGGTCACAGATGTGTTAGTAACCCTGAGGACTAATTTGAAATGCCTTAACAAAATTTTAAAGCATGCTACAAATTCAGCATTAGACTAAGAAGCTTCCATTACGGCTGGCGATTCGTCGTTATTGATCGTAGTACTTGACTGTTGGCTTGATAGCCAAAAATGCATTAATTGCTTGTGGTCTCTCCGAACAGCGCTATAATGTTACGAACTGCTTTAGTTGCTATCGTATCATGTTGGAACTTATATTTAAAAAATGCTCAAATTCGAGTAGGGCTAGTAGGACTAGTCCTTAGACTTCTGCATAAACTTAATTATGTATTAGTATAGAAAGCGTGGTTTATCCATCCCGAGACTTGAATAATATAGATGATATACGACAAACTGTACTATGGTATTGACGACCCGCGTGTCGTGGCAAAGACGTATGATCTTTGCCACGATTTGAGACGCAAAGGGTTCTGGGTTTGACTCCCAGCCATGCAGATATTTAAATGCTGAATTTAAATTTTTGTTTTGGATCTGGGTGTTTGTGTACTTGTCTTTGTACGTGTCCATGCCCCCAAGACACAGGAAATCCTAGTGTAAGGCTATAAGCGTAAAAAACGTTAAGCATTATTAAGCGTTATAAATTGATACGTTAGTCTTGGTTATGTACACTGAGAATCTTGAATTATTTATGTCCTTAAGATACCGTAGAGCTAAATATTTGATATTAATTCCAACTTGATATTTTTACCTGAGAAATAAGGCCTTAACAGACAGACGGACATCAAAGAGATAAGAGTTCCATTATAAAACTGAACCCTTAATTCCAGTAATTTTTAGGTCTCCGTACCGTTTAAGGTACGGAGACCTCAAAATTACTGGAATTTCAACATATCCATCATTGTCATTAAAGCGCATGTGGTGAAACTAATCAAATTGTAGACAGACAAGTAACGCAACATTTTCAATTTAGAAGACCTGTATTTTCATTTCAAATATATTCTGACCTAAACATTACGTTAGGATTTGATTATAATCAAAACTGGTTAGTGTTTTGGAACGGCAGTTTAATCCTTCAACCGCTTTTACATGCGCCAAAGTTTGAATATTAAACAAGTGCGCATATTTAATTTTATGGTAATTAAAACTTTACATATCGTCGGTTAATGAGAAAAATGACATATATCAAATATTTTCACTTCTTGATATTTTGAAATTCCCATCTTTTTCCTGTATATTTTCTTAAAAAATATAATACACGGAAATAAAGTGCACGGATTTATTTTTATTTCTGTGGTAAAATATATTACAGGTTTATAACGTAGTGCCATCAATAAGTGCGATTACGGGTATCAGCCCGCAGAGATACATTTGGAGGATATGTGTTGCTTATCACTTAGGACCAAGACTATTAATAGGTTCGCTTTACTACAACTACCATAAGGAGCGTACTTTACATATCACAGAAGGAATGGTGAGAACATGTGTTATTTTTCTATACTTCCAATATAAAATACATCTCTAATATAAAAACGTTCTCATATCTAATTCAATAATTTTTTTGATTTAAATTTTGTAGTAAAAAAAGATTAAATGTGCTAAATTAATAAGCATATCGTCTAATAAGTAAAAAACCCATTCCATTCCAGGCTCGAAAACAAGCAACAAAATTAGGAGAAGCTTGTTACTGGCTGAACTTGATAGAGCTTTTTGCTCTTACTGGAGTAACGTATGTTTCTAACAGGGAGAACTACTGTGAGTATATTTAGAAACAATAAAACATTATATACAATATTAACGTATTAAAACGTTATTGAATTATTACGAAAAACTTTGTTTCTTTTTTATTTTTACAATATCCGTGCAGCAAACGGAAAAGTTTTAAACTGATAATGTCATGTAACATAGTTTGTGCTTAAAATAGCAATTATTTGAAAATCATAGGCAGACACTTTAATTTGTATAGATTAAATGAAGTTTAAAGTTCATCTACACATCTCGGAGACAGTTTGCAATGCCAATTTAATGGTTATTTTTATAAAAATATTTCTTATTTTTATACTAGTAACTAGTTTGAGTTTTGCGGACGAACTGTACTAAGTTATCGAACAAAAACATCTGGCAACCCGCGTCCACACACTATAGTTCACATGGCGCTTTGACATGCAGTGGATCCTAGGAAATCCTAGGGCTATGAACATAAAAGTCAGACAAAGATGATTTTGTTTAAAGTGCGATGTCGTTAGAGATCGTACTGATCCTGGGGACTAAGGCGTTCACCTCGCTTGTTAGTGTACCCGACAACCACATCTCTACGACTGACACAAAAAATTGCGGTGGCGGAGATACCATCCCGGTCGAAGTATAGTTCTACCACATGCGAACAAGTTGCAAAAATACGCCAAAGGCGCACTCGAGTCATAGCACTGCAATGTCTTACACATGCCCCAAATGAATTGGTGTGTACTCTATACCTCTTCCACATTTTTTTAAAGCGCACAATTTTAAATGAAAAAATGTACAACATCAATTGTCATTAGAGTTCATGGATCCGACGCAACAAAGATAGCCAATAGTTGGCGGTATTTTTTTCTACGGGTTTTAAATGACTGTCTATCTAGTTAAGTACCTATATAATTAAATGCCTGTGGCCACTAATTTTTTTTACCTATTGATTAACATTATTTTGAAATTTACAGTCGTACATGAAAAGATATTCATAATATTTATGGTGGCTGCACTTCTTCACATGCTTTGTCGAGCACGAGTTGGGTGTATAGCCAGCGACACAGTAGAACCAGTAAGGACCAATAAGCTGGTTTGGATACTTTTTGGGGTAGCCATCATAGCGACTGTCGGACTTATTATATTCTTCATGAGGCATCGACTGCTATGCCGACCACTAGGTAAGAATTTAATTTTGAAATCTTTTCAACACCTTAAAAAATGTAAATACCTATT
>DWKL01003513.1:0-11445 GCA_018249415.1 Phareas burnsi
AAACACAACTGCTTCACGGCGGACTATGAGGGCGGCGGTGGTACTTCCCCAGACGAACGATTGTTCTACCACCTATTGAAGTATGAAGTACTTGACTACTACCTTACAATTGTATATATTATTTATTCAATACATTGATAGATATCAATATAAGTACCTTGTCAATTTAGGACAGTGAAAGATTCGTAAGTTAATGTATTAGCTTATTATTTTATAGAATTTTATAAAGAGAGAATTTTATCTACAGTGAATAGTATAACAGACTCATTTAATATAAGACAACTGAAAAAAAAAGAAACCGAATAAATCCAGCTAATTTTAAATATAGACTGCAAATATATATGTCTAAATCACAGCCTCGTGGGACAATACAAAGAAGGCTGGCTGTATTATATATAGCATAATACAGGGGTCGTGTAAGTCATCTCCCCTCCATAAGTATAATCGGCCGGGATTTTGTACCTTCCAGGGTACATACCTTGATTCAAACGAATAGATAAAATCCCTTACGATTTGAATTTTCATGTCCAATTTCCGCTGATTTGTTATAAGTTCTTTATTAGATTGAATGTGTTTCCATGTGAACACGAGACAACTTTAGTAACACATTTATTAAATTTTCAAATGTCAGCATGAAAATCAAGATTATTCTTCATTTAATTTAAACTAAGCAGTTTAGTATAAATTTGATTTTTTATCGCATAAAGGTAGCGGATGACCACGCAGTACATTTATAGAAAGTGGTTGTGTTACCCGTAGGTAACTGGAATCGACCTCAAATAGAACCGAAGTCGTGTAAGGGATGGGCCACAGATGTGTTGCTACCCCTAAAGACTCGATAGGAAACCCTCGTGTAATTTTATTTCTCTTACTACACCCTTTTAAATATTTTTTATATTTGCGCAGGAATCATAGATATTTGTCTAATGCAAGTTGTGTGACGTCCTGCTAAAGGCTTCTGTCTTTGCGAGAAAGTTTCATCAAAATCAGCAAATCCGTTTCCAAGATAAAAAGTACCTATAGAAAAAAACTGCTGAACATTCGTTATCTCTTGATAAATTTTCATATTATATAAACGAACGTATGAATTTAGAAATGACAATTATTTAAGAATTTTAGACATTATAATATTCATCAACGACCCATTGATGTCCACGACTGGGCACAGGTCTCCTCTCAGAATGAGAAGGGCTAGGCCATAGTCCACTACGCTGGCCTAATGCGGATTGGTAGACTTCACACACCTTCGAAAACTTTGCAAAGAACTTACAGATGTGTAGGTTTCCTCACGATGTTTTCCTTCACCGTTAAAGCAAGTGATAATTAATCTCTAATACGCACATAACTTCGAAAAAATAGAGGTACGTGCGGGGTTCGAGCCCCAGCCACTCAGTTTGAGAGGCCGGAATCTTAATCACTAGGCTATCACTGCTCTTGTGCTCTGCATTATAATATTATGTATGTATAAATACCAAAAATAAAATAGGTACTCGTGTAATGTCGTACAGAAAGGTGCGTCTTGTAAGTCATCTCCGCTCCATTAAGGAAAACCGGAGTTTTATACCTTGCACGGCACGTTGTACCTTGATCCAAACGAATTGATAAAATCCCCCATGATTTGAATTTTTTATGCCCAATCCCGGCGGATTTTTTCAGAGATCTTTATTATACAGAATGTGCATATCTATCTACATGTAAAAAGAGAAAAGGAGATTAGTATTAAAATGTATTAAAATTCGGGAACGCAATATTAAAGTTTAAAAGCCTATTTCAATATGTTTGTTGAGATATATCAGCAACAGTATAAAATGCATAACCCGACACTGGGAGTCCCTATTTTCGGATAAAGGTACATGTACATCAACACCCAGAATAGTAATTAATTTCGACGTTTAGATATCTGCCTAGTCGGGGATCGAACCCGGATCTCTCTGCGTATCATACGAGCGTGGTTACAACACCACGTGACTCATCAAAACAGAAAGTTAAAAGGTTATCCAGTACTTTTTTAACTATTGTTTTTATTTTTCATTCATTAAAAAATATACACGCAATCCGTATCGTCCAGCGTGTTGAAGTATGTTCCTGGACTCCTCTGATTGTGGGGAAAGAACCCATGCTCAGCAGTGGGATCTATAAATGGCAATCATGCAAGGAGTCGCCTCCTCCTTACCAAAGGAAAATCGGTTAATAAAACAATTGAGTTACGAAAGACGCAAGGCTAGATCGGTGTTCGAATATGTAAATAACATCTTAAAAAGTTTTTTGAATCAAAAACTACAATGTGCACGTAAAACGAGGTCTATTGTGTCGAGAGCATCCGAAATATAGTACCGCATATTACTTTTGAATTTTACGTACAATTTTTACATTCAGATAATAGAAGCATTATCCATTTTCTCACTATTTACAAAATAATGGGACAGGGTGATATTACGGCGTACATTGCAACGCTGAGGCGACGCAGCTGTGGAAAAATTGAAAGGAATTTTCCAAAGAAATCCTGTGCAAAGAATCTCGTACCTATTTTCTACTTTGCACGTGCAATAAAAACCTAAAATTCGCTACTTAGCTATGTCTGAAATTCCTTCTGGTAGACAATGAAAACCGACTGAAGGATTCTGGATTAGTTTGGGCACATTGCTTGTCGCCAACGAGACAACCTCGACAAATTGGCTATCGTGGGAAGGGTGAAAGAAAAAAGATCCCGCGGCCGATCACCTAGCCGTTGGTGTGACCGCTCTCATTGGTCACCCCATAGCATCCACCCTGAGAGAAGCTGAGAATAGAAGAAAATAGTAAAACATTCACAAAAGCTATGAACACCAGTAATGAAGATCACGATCAAGATGGGAGTGAAAAATTGCACCGTGTTGAGAGAGAAATCATATGCAGTTGAAGTTGCTATAGCGTAAACAGTGATAGCTTAGTGGTTAAGATTTTGGCCTCTTGCACTGAGAGTCCGGGCATCAAATCCCGCACGCACCTCAGATTTTTCAAAGTTATGTACGCAATAGAAATTAATAATAGAAAACATCGCGAGGAAACCAACATATCTGAGAGTTCCTTATAAAGTTCTTGAAGGTGTGTGAAGTCTACCAATCCGCACTTGGCCAGCGCGGTGGACTATGACCTGACCCTTCTCATTCTGAGAGGAGATCCGTGCCCAATAGTGGGACATTAATGGGTCGATGATGAAGTTGTTATAAAATATATTAAATTGTTTGAGTATTTATTCTTCTACGTAAATGAAATACGAGCACCGAGAAACATATTATTACCGTTTGCCTTAACACAATAATAATTTAACAATAATTTTACTTACTACTATTTTTAAAATAGTCACCTAACAAATTCCATTTTAAACATGTACTAATTGAGTTTCAGTGACGTGGATTAAAAAATAATACGCGTCGAGTTCCCATTTTTAATTAAAACCGGGGTTTGACGATTTGTAATATTAATTACTGTGTCAGAAATGTTATGGTTTCACAAAAGATAATTGAATTGCCAAGTGGCATACGGGACTGAAAGCGTAAAAACTTTCATCATTAACATTAAATTATTTACACCTACATCTACAGATTTCTGCGACCTAAGTAGCAAAGGGGCAGTCTATCCATGTTAAGTGGTCACTGCGCCCCATCCTGCATCAAGTTGATCACGTAAGCATTGCTACTTCAAAAACTAAATTGGAACGTCTCACGTAAATAATTATATGTGGTTTAACACATTCTTCAAGTTCAGTGAACTACCTTCAAAGATATTGTAACTGTAAAGCAATTAAGGAGATATATATTCCAATGAAATAATAAAAACAGGGAAATTAGAGAATAAGTGAAAAATGAATACTAAATAAAAACTTAATAAAAACAAACTTAAGAGTGATAAGAAGCTGTTTGTCATACCTACTCTGTTTTTTGCGTTAAAGATCAAACAGTAACAATATATGAGTAAAAGTAGAGACTACACGATTATTTTCTCTTATAATCAAGCTCAACGTAAATTCCCCTAAACATGAAAGTATGTTATTCTTTTAAGGAATTGTTTATGCAATTCTCTTGTCTCATATAATGGAATGAATTCTTCTCCTATTTTAAAAGCGGAGAGAATGAAACGCTTGAAATAGTGCGCAGGTTTCCAAGGAGATACTACGGTGTTCCACTGCACATTCTTTCTCGGAATTTTCCGGTAAAAGTTTTGGTAAATCTTTAAATGAAGTACACAAGTTCCGCGGAACTTTTTAGTTCACGATAGTGACGGTAAATTTAACGGAAATAAAATACGGTTCACCTTGTAAAAGTTTAAATTCAATTGGGGATGTTTTTGTACATGAAAGCACGTATAGCTTCGCGGCTTGTGTAAATCGTAACCGTTCTACATAATTAAGCCATGTCAGATGCGGTCGCCAGTGCGATGGGTGACCACTAGTAGCTAAATTTCATCCGCGTTTCCGTGCTTCGGAAACCACGTTAAGCTGTCCGCTTCGGTTGATATCATTGGATAACAATCGGGCTTTTGGCTAATCATATTGTCAGAGGCTTTTGGGCGGTTTGAAAACATTCACTACTTGTTGGCCACTAACCCGTACCCACTCCACCAATCCACACTAGAGCAGCATGGTGGAGTATGGTCCAGGCCTTCACCAGGTTATGGACACAGCCATCCCCAGCAGGGAGATATAAAAAGAGTTCAAGACAGCCAGCATTGCAGCTATGTTTTGTATATGTAATGTAAACAGCGAACGAACGTGCTGCCCACCTGATGTTAATTGGTCACTACCTCCCATAGACATCTGTTAACAAATCAAAATGGGACACGACTCCCACCTAAGTTTGTTGATAGATGCTTTGCTGCTCCAGATTGGAACGCTTCCTATAAATATTTTTCTTTACTATCCCATCCAGAGTACGGAAGCTTTCCCTACTGTTATAGGATAATAATAGACCGGCGGTCCCGCCACGGTTGAACGAAATGTTCTACCTTTACCACTTCTAAACGCCATATAGCTGCAAAGCTCTAATAGGTGGTAGAAAAATAGTTCGATTGGGCAGGTACCGCAGTCCTCATAATTTACCGGAAATATTTTTTGTTTCAGTTGGAGAAGTGTGGTTGCCGAGGCGGAGCGACTTACAAGCGAGGCGACCATTGTAATCCTCAGGAGTAGTAACGCTTCTACTGGCGTTCTCGAAAAGACTTATGCCCTGTTTGAGATTAGAGATAGGTATCTATAGGCTACAAAGACCATTTAACATTAGCTGGCATCGACGCGCGTTTGCTACTCTTCTAACATACAAAAATCCCAGATATCACCAACCGGCTCGATTCCTTAAGTCTTTGGAGAAACATAGGACTCCTTTGCGTTTTTATGGGTGGGTGCTCCGAGCAACTGCCTGATTTGGTGTCCACGTTACCCTTCCTCCAACGCACCACGCGCAGAAAGATGAGGCACATCAACTGGATCCGTAGCGGTCCTCCAAGGTTCGGTTTGCACATTCCTTTATACCACATGTGTGTAAGATGGAGAACGAACTTCCTCCTGAGGTATTCCCGAAGCGCTATAACGTTCTTAAAAAAAAAACTCAAAGAGTTTTAAGGCCCGCGATGTATTGGCGACTGCTGTAGCAAATGCCCATAGGCGACGGTGATCACTTTCCATCACACCATATAATATTTGGTGGTCGTCTGCTGTATCGCTAGGTTTAGTTTTAAAAATTGTTTCTGCGATACGTTCTACTTCTAGGCATGGTCGAAGATGGGTTTATCGAGCCACCACTGCGGCAAGTGCCTACTTATTGTAACTATCACTTACTTATTGTAATATAACGTATATTAATGGCAGGAAAACACATTTGCTTGATGGTATATTTTGCATAATTTTTTTATTCAGTCTGAAGAAGGCCTAAGCTTTTCTGTATTACTCCAATAATGATCGGTATATACTAATTCAATTTGGCATATAGCAATAATTAAATCGATGGAAGATGTCCAGAATAAGACTGGCCAAATAGAAGATCATATATCTTTAAAAACTGTGACACCGCCACGTCTGTTTCTACCTTAAAAGATAAATGTAAGCGTTGCTGTTCTAATTCATACAACTGCTGTCGCAGTCACCTCATACTGATGTACGAGGTTTTCTAATATAGTTTTCAAGTTAGAAGCAATACATGTGTGACCAACCGCAACCGTAACACCTAAGATATCTTTTCCGCCGCAGTATTAACATTAGATAGGTGGTAGAATTATAGTTCCTCCGGGGAAAGCCACCGCCTCATAATCCGCAGTGAAACAGTTTTTGTACTTCCGTTGGAGAATTACGCTTGCCGGACACACAGTGCGGCGACCATTTAGTCGTTAAGAGTGGTCAGTTATCTACGTACGACCTCAAATAGAACATCAGTTTATTTTGAAGTTAGACGTGTGTCCAGGGGTGCAGTGACCATTTAACATCAGGTGGCTTACACGTTCGTTTGCTACTCTTTAAACATAAAAAATTGACACTTGGAAAAAACACATACTGAAGGTTTTACTTGACGTGAAGGCCACGGTATACTTTATGTAATAAAAAAATAGCATTTGTGTAGTAGCTCATTGAGAACCTGATCTGTCTAGATTTTTTTTGTCAAAAGTATTGATAGGGTTTGATTTTACTTTACACGTAGGTTTTACATACTCCTGTATATGCGTTGTATGTGTGTGTGGTAAAAGAAAGGATAACAGTATCGGTATTGTCAGAACAGGTGCTCACAAACACACATCGTACGTCTCCATTATCCGAAGTGGAAGATGGGGGAATTGGGGCAGCCATTTTATGTTCCCAACCTATGGTTTTCAAATACATAAGGATTTTCCTTAAAACGTACTTCGCATCCGTTCTACACAGGTGCCTACTTGGCACAGATATTTACACAATAGGATGTATGAATGTGTGATGTGATGAATGTCATGGATGATATAGAAACACAAAGACGAGTACATAAACACCCAGACCCAGAACACAAATCGAGTTTGATCGAAAATCAATTGTTGAACCCTCTGCATGCCAGACCAGTATGGTTTCCACTGTGCTACAGGCTGTCATTATTAAATAATACTCGAACATGGCTTCAACCCTTTTCTTGTCCCACTGTTGGGCACGGGTCTTTCCCCACAACTGGGGCCTAGAGCATACTCCACCTCGCTACTTCAGTGCGGATTGGCAGAGATACGAGTTAGCTGCCAACCCGTGTCAAATATTTCGAAACCGCCCACAAGGTCTTCGGCAAGGTTTAACGGCTGCTATCCAATAATAACAACCGGAACTGACAGTTTTACGTGCCCTCCGAAGCACGGAAGCGCGCATGAAATTTAGCCACTAGCGGTCACCCATCCAACTTCCGATCGCGCCCGACGCTGCTTAACTTCGTTGATCGGTTACGATCTACAGAAGCGGGGCGCCGCGTTCTTCATATTTAGCATAACGCATACTTGTACATATTTACATAAAATTAATAGTCAGTTATAAGAATTAATACGCTTAATACAAATAGAAATTATCTTTATTTTACGTTCTTCATTTATAGTAACAGTTACGTACATATTTGTAGAATTTGTGAAGCGAAACGTCACTATTCTTGTAGAAGGTCTATAGTAAAACTATTTATATACAGGTATAAAATTCACTACCATAAATCACTTCACCGATAAAATTTACCTGCACTGTTCAATTTCTTTATTTATATTTCATGCCCGGTATAGACGAGGCCAGTCCGAACCAGTAGGGTAGAATTTAGCGTATCTTCGCCATTCATACGTTACTTGTATCCCTTACTTCATTTGCTCTCTTAAAATTGACCATCTTAATTTTTTTACACAGTTTTGCTAGCGTGAGCATGCTAACCAAACCACACTGACTTGGAACCCTGGCCTCGTACATGAACATAACGGCCACATACATAGTAGAGTATATAAACGTCTGGTTGAAGTAAGACGCAACCATTTTGCATGTATGTATATATGTATTTTAATCATTAGATACGTGAATAAAATCCTATCCACGACAAGTGCTTCTAGTAAAGGTCATGCGGGTAGTACTCGACTACAGATGTGGGCGTGATACTTAGTAACTCTAACACTGATTTGAGTCGGGAAAATAATATTTTCGTTACAAATTCGAACTCCGTCATCATCGGATTGACCTGAAAAAAAAGAACAATATAGCATATGATTGTTATGACGTATTTATTTGGTCGTATAATATCATGTTACGTCATATATCTGACTATGGTCTTACTCTTCTCATTCTGAGAGGAAATCCGTGCAGAGCAGTGAAACAGTAATGGGTTGATAATGATGATGATGATGATGATATCATAAACTATTTCGCCACGGAACACAATTTCCCTCTCAAAATGGAAAACGTTATTCCATATTCCATCAAGCTGGTCAAGTGCGAACTCAGAGGTGCGTCTGAGGTACAGAGGACGTCTCGGATTCAAATCTTGGGCCCCAAGCATGAGAAGACAAAATATATTATTGCTAGGGTTTTCTCTCGGAATGAAAACCGTTAGGTCATAGTCCACAACGCCGGCCAAGTGCAGATTAGTAGGCTTTACTAGACTGTTTTAGCATCGTCAATATATTTGCAAATTAAAATCTTACCAAAGTTTATACAATGTACAACTGAGAAGGGTTGTTATTCCAAAATACGACTCCACGCGCCGGCATCCTGAAACAGGAAATTGAATGTGTAAAGAAATGATTTAACCTTTACGTAAATATATATTACAGTCTTATATTATATCTTATAATAAATAATGCTGTCTTCGCATATATAACAGTGGGTGTCCTGGATACATACAAAGACAAGTACACAAACGCCCGAACTTATTTTTGAGAAATTTAAATTAATTATTTAATTTCTACTTGGCCACGGATCGAACCCGGAACTCTCTGCGTGGCAGACCGATATTATAAACCTGAAAACGCTTTCTACACTCACAATAGGATATCCAGCGTCGTGGATGCCATGGGCACAAATAAAAACGACACTAACACCCAGACCCAGAATAGAAATGGTAGCAACCGCACCACGCGGCTTCTATGATCATTTTAATTTCATGATTTGTTTCTTTACATCATCAACGACCCATTGATGTCCCACTTTTGGGCACAGGTCTCCTCTCAGAATGAGAAGGGTTAGGCCATAGTCCACCACTCTGGCCAATTGCGGATTGATAGACTTCACACACCTTCGAGAACTTTGCAAAGAACTCTCAAATGTGTAGGTTTCCTCACCACATTTTCCTTCACCGTTAAAGCAAGTGATAATTAATTTCTCTCTTCTTTACATAGAATGATCAAAGTTCGAACTTAAGTAGTAGGTATACAACTACACATAGGTAGAGCGAACGTCTGTTCAATTAATGCTAATACATTCATCGATCCATTACTGTTCTCTTGTAGAGCATCAGATTCCACTTAGAATGAAAAGGGCATAGGCCTTCTCACACCGCGATGGCCCATAGCAAATACTTGTGTACTTTATGTCCTTGAGGATATTATTTGAGAAAATATTTACTTGTAGATAGAGTTTTTATGGAAATTTGTATATAAGCAGGAGTTTGATCTTATTTGGCGTCGATCACAGATGGGCGTCCATGGGCGACAATGGCTACTTACCAACATGTCAACTGCACACTCGTCTGCTACGTGTATACTTCAAAAATATCAATTGTCTGAAATCTCATTTCGATTAAAAATGTATAGTGCTCAAAAATTCCGGATAAATTTTTCTCACAGCTTTTGCTCGAGCTAAGCAGGTACTGCATATTTTTAGAACAATTACTGAACAAAATTACCTGAATTGGAGTCACGGCTGCCCATGACAGGCGCAATCTGCGGTCGTTCCTCGTCCAGCAACAGCTCCCCGCTGCCCGACCACACCGACAGTATCCGCGCCACGCACGTCACGTTCAGGCGACCCTGCCACGGATTTCAAAAGGATTTTTACCGAAAAAATTATAAGTAAGAATTAAACAATTGAATGTCGGCCGGGCCGCGGTCTGATGTCTCTTTAGTGTGTCTTAGTAATGCAAAACTGGATCTTCCATTTTACTCGGAGACTATATAGATAAAATTTAATTTAATAGCTTTTAATAAAAACGGAGGTATTATTATTAACAACTATATAATGTCGTAGTGAAAAAATAACAAATTAGGTATATAATATAAAATAAATATAAATAAATAGGCGTTTCATAAATATTTGTATGATAAATGAAACAAAATCCAGTGTATATAACTGCGTGGCCTGTCATTAGACAGTTTTAAGAAATTATCTAGAGATTTCTAATTTTTTTTATTTAAGTCAATAGTTGGTGAAATGTGCTTCTAAACTCCCCAAGTTTCCCGTCTTGCACCACATGCGTTTCTACGCCTCATGTAAATATTCAGTCCTATCACATCACTATCACATCCTATAATCAAGAATACAGCAGCAAATTTACTGCTGCTATGAATTAAACAATGTCGTGGAACTGGTATTTCCACAGTCGCACCACCTTGAGTTTAAAATCTGCAAATCCTTCGACGAAGTCGACTTGAAGATCTTAAAACTTTTTATCATTACTGATTTTAAGTGCTCTGTGCTGACCATGGACATATATATTTTATCACAAATAGGAAAATGCGATCTGAGGTTGGAGCCAGATACTACCCTAGAAGAATTGGAATTGGAATGTCCCCTTTTTAACACACCCTTCAAACCAGAATGCAGCGCCGCTATACTGCTGTTAGAGGTGGTGAAGTTTCTGGAGTCGAATCACCGTGGGTTCTACCTTTCTCCCGGTTCAATCACTCTTCTAGTACTTACATAATCCAGCTAATCTAAAGCTAAAGAATTCAGTTGTACAATAGGATATTCCTTTTACCTCTTTATTATAATTTTTACTCACGCAACAACAGAACAGTTTTTACTCACGCACCACATTGACATTGATAAAAGAAAATATCATAAGTGTTTGTGTTCTCGTAAATATGTACTATTTAATATTGATATGAGGAAAAAGTAACGGAAATGTTTTTATTAATATCTTGGTACCGACGACTCGAACTTACTAAGGTCACGCACACACACACACACGCGCTTTGTAGGTCAATCGTTTCGGAAATTAGAAACGATTGACAGACATCGCCCTAATTCCTGCCGTGTTTCTAATTAGGTACAGTAACCGTAAGCAGTGATAGCCTAGTGGTTAAGATTCCAGTCTCTCACACTGCGGGTCCGAGGTTCGAACCCCGCACGCACCTCTGATTTTTCGAAGTTATGTGTGTATTAGAAATTAATTATCACTTGCTTTAATGGCAAAGGAAAACATCGTGTAGAAATCCACACATCTGAAAGTTCTCTATAAAGTTCTTGAAGGTGTGTGAAGTCTACCAATCCACACTTGGCCAGCGTGG
>DWKL01003514.1:0-11439 GCA_018249415.1 Phareas burnsi
AGTATACTAGTGTGTGGGGTACTTCATTTTCGTGTCTTCTCACGTAAAAAGACAAGAAGAAGTGACAGAAGAAAAGGATCAAGG
The DNA here is from genome assembly GCA_018249415.1 of Phareas burnsi. Taxonomy (NCBI): domain Eukaryota; kingdom Metazoa; phylum Arthropoda; class Insecta; order Lepidoptera; family Hesperiidae; genus Phareas; species Phareas burnsi. The sequence goes on from DWKL01003514.1 coordinate 85, forward strand.
TCCCAGCAGCCCATGGATACTCGCATCTATCCTTAAACAGGACCGAAGTTCTATCTGGAGTCGAGAGGTGCCACTACTCCTGAGGACTAAGACAGCGTCGCGTCGTAAGTGTGCTCGACGAGCACACCCCTCCAGGCGAGACAAGAATTGCTTTTGACGAACAGCTATTTTTTTTTTAAATTGTTGATAATATCAGATAACGCATTGCGGAAATCCATGTTACAAAGTTAGCCTGAACCTACTTCGCAACAATTTGCGACCAATATGTGTGATGGGGTGTATCTTAAAATACATTTTATATGAGGTAGAACTATAGTTCGTTCGGGTGGTACCACCACCGCCCTCGCCGTATCTTCATTGGAGAGGTTCGGTTGCCAGGTACACATACAAGCGAAGCGACCACCTCCGTCCTCAGTAGTGTCGCTACATACGACCTCAGATAGGACTTCAATCCTATTTGAGGTTACAAGTAGCAAAGTATTTGTGGCCGATTCAGGTGGGACTCTATTTGGAGTCAATTACAGATGCACGGGCTGCAGTGACCGTTTAACAGGTGATCCGAGATGCACGGGCTGCAGTGACCGTGAGTTAACAGGTGATCTGCTCGTTTGCTACTCTTCAAACATAACAATCAAGACATTCGTTTCAGTCGTCCTTCAGGCGGCGGTACGTGCACGCTTCCGTGTCAATAATGGACGACTAAAGCAATCAATAGTAATTGCGGCCCCATTATCCGCCATTATCGTATACGGCGCGCGGACGTACGTTAGCCTGTATTAGCTAACACGCTTCCATCTTTATCAATATATATGTAAATAACATTTTCTATTCGCGATTCGGAAGTAACTGCCCGTTCCCAAGCTCACTTGTTTTGATATACAAGTCGAAACAGAATCAATCCAATACGTGGTAGAATTGTAGTTCGGTCGGGGAGGTAACACCGCCGTCCTCGTAATCCGGCGTGAAGCAATTTTTGTTTCGGTTGAAGAGGTATAGTTGCCGGACACGTTTACAGCGAGGCAACAATCTTAGTCCTCAGGAGTAGTAACGCACGTCCAACCTTAGATAGAATGTCAGCCCTGTTTAGGGTTAGTGTGGGTATTCATGGGCTGCAGTGACAACGTAACGTCAGGTGGCAGGCACGCTCGTTTGTTGCTCTTCAAACATAAACAAAAAAATCGTCGATAGAAATTATATTTCTTCTGTCATTTTTAGCATAGAATTACTGAACGGGCGTGCAGCTCACCTGTCGGTCAGTGGCCACTGCTACCCATGGACATCTGTAATGAACCCCAAACACCATTGAAGTCCTACTCGAGGTCCGCCACAGAGCGTACTACCCTTACCATGCCTTTTAGATCAGAACACATCAGCTTTTATCACTGGGATAGGCGTGGCGGTAGTACCCACGTAGTAAAACCATGAAGGGTCCTACCATCCTTAAATATGTACATAATAATAAATAATATTTTTATTAATATTATAAAGTACAAAAACCAGTTTTTTACAATATATTTCAAATCAAGAAGAAATTTTCCATAGACAACGACCCTAACCTCTAGATTAATGAGGCGAGGAGCGTGTGTCTTCCATTTTGCCGCCATTTCGACGACCCGCGTGGCGCGGCGGGTACCATGCCATTCTGACATACAAACGATTTCGGGTTCGATTCCCAGCCAAACAGACAGACGTTCAAATTATGAATTTAGATTTCTATTCCGGGGCCGGTTGCTTGTGTATTCATCTTTGTATGTGTCTATGGCTTTCTCAATACCGGGTATTCTAGTGCGGGGCTGTGAGTGACTTTTTTTTTCGTAGTCGTCAAGAGTTTAAATCACCTAAACGGCCAGATTTCATTTAAGTCAAATTATTTTAATAACTTTCATTTCATTGCCTAAATAAAATGTTATTAAATTATTTCCAGTCAATAAATAATTCAAATTAACAAATAATTGATTACCTTGCATATAAACTTCGATTTCTAAGAATATAACACGTTACGTTGAGATAAACGTATCAATTACGTTTCCAAAACGTGTAAATCATATATTATTGCTACTGTAATAATTTGTAACATATAACGAGATTTATGGGCACACGCAACGTCGGGTGTAATATGGACGTGGAAACGGAAAATTGCTTCCATTTTTGCTGTCCGCGGAGCCCTTAGATAAACCTAATATTAGATAAAAAAAAAAAGCAAATATTTTTTTCAAAAGAACTTTTACAGAATAACGAAAGGCATGAAATACCTAACTTTAACATGATTCAAAATAAAGTTTAATAATATGAAAAGATAGATATGACACATATATATAGTTTTATAATAGTCTAGTGATAGGTAGTCGGACTATAGTTCGTTCGGGGAAGTACCACCGCCGTACCTTAAATAGGACTGTAGTCCTATCTGAGGTCGCACATAAATCCGTTATCACTCCTGGGGAATAATATGGTCGCCTCTCCGTAAGTGTACTTGGCGAACGCAACTCTCCAACCGAAACGCAAGAACTGTTGCACGGTGGATTGTGGGGGCGGCGGTGGTACCTCCCTGGATGAACTATAATTCTAGCACCTATCTAGAACTTCAACAGTTGCGTTAAGGGACCCGTGCCCAGCTGTGGGATAGAAAGTAAACACTCACCACTCGTGATGGTTATCCACGAACGCGGACATGGGCGAAACGTGCACGGTGTACGTATCATTCGCCGAGTACTCGAACAGACCGTAGTACGGGTTGAACAGCTCCCTCGACAGCAGGAAGAAGAACTCCCGGCTCGGGCCGCCGTAGTCCAGCCCCTCCTCCCCGTCCCACAGCACGCACAGCTTGCCCTTCTGCAGCTCCTTCTTGCCGCAAGACATGATGCGCCTGAACGCGTCCTCCAGGAGATGCTCTCGTCGGATGTGCAATCTGTAATGCGGTGTCGTGTCCGGATTAATAACCTCACCTCGATCGTTCATAAAGTTATTGTTCGTGTCTAAATGTTCGAAGTGCACGTTAAAAGCGGTCAAGTGCGTGAAGAACCTCGAGCATGGGTTCCGTACACGAACCGAACGTTTAGAGTAAATTTGAATAAAAAGAAAGACGTAAAGAGAGAGAGAGAGAGAGAGAAAGAAGGAAAGAAATATTTATTGGATCAGATAAACTGCAACATAAACGCATATACACGTAAAAAAAAATAACAGTTTATTTCTAAACTAAGCGACCGTGCGTCCGTAGTTACATAAGTAGATTAAAATATTTATCCACGCACGAAAAATATTTATTTTATCGGCAATTTATATTGGCATGTATATTATAGTATTTCTTAAAGGCACTGAACATTAAGTCAATAAAATGGCTAGACACGGACAAACAGAAGTCCATGACGACGTAACAATGGTTCCATTTATGCCATTTGACTAAGGAATCCTAAAATATATTTTATCTTTCACTGGAACGTCTTGTCTTTCCCTGTTCAGACTTTATCAAGATGCTTACAAACATGAACAGTCACTTATTTGGTATAAATAGGATGGGGCTAGGGAGGTGATCAAGGTGTCAGGGAGTACCTACCGCCTTCGTTGCATAATATGCGACCGGTTATGCATCAATATGCTATGTGGCGTCCGCCTAAGATACCAACACTTCCACCATTGTAACCTACCTTTAATGGTAGGTGGTGGAGTGGAGAAGCACCACCGTAGCTCTAATCAGCCGTGAAGCAATTCTTGTGTGTCGGTTGGAGACCATCTTAGTTTTAAGGAGTAGTGACGCATTTACGTACGACTTCAGATAGAACTTCAGTTATGTTTAAGTTAGACGTGGTCGTCTATGGGCTGCAGTGACCACTTAATATCAGGTGGACTGCACGCTCGTTTGCAACTATGCAACGGCTTGTATAGATTGTAATCTATCTACAAAGTGAGACAACGTCGGGCGCGGTCTGGAGAGTTGAATGGGTGATCACTGAGGGTACGTTGGAGTCGATCTCCGTTGTCATCATTGGATAGTAGTCGTTAAACCTTGTAGGAGGCCTTATGGGTGGTGTGAAAACATCTGACAGGGGATAACCACTAACTTGTACTCACTCAATCCGCACTGGGGCAACGAGGTGGAGTATGCTCCAGGTTTCCCCATGAAGAGACTTGTGTCCAGCAGTAGGACATAAAAAGGTTTGTAGCCATTCCAAGACCATGGTGGTAATGTAAGGCGCTCTAACTTACTTCGTGGTTAGGATCCCCGTCCTGTGTGATAGATTCCTGCATATCACGCTCGGGTTGTGGGGTTCGAATCCAAAGTACGGTCAAGTTATGTGCGTATTAGAAATTATACTACATGTTATAACGGTGTAGGAACCCACACTGCTAAGAATTTTGATAGTTTTCAAACATATGTAAAGTTCACTAATCCGCATTTGGTCAGCGTGGCAGGCTCGATACTTTTCATTCTGAGCCCATGCCCAGAAGGGACACAGTAAAGGCTCGGTGATAACGATAGTGATATAAAATGCGGGCTGCATGCTTATCTCATCATCAACCCATTAATGTCCCACTGCTGGGCACGGGTCTCCTCAGAAAATGAAAAGGACCAGGCGATAGTCCACCACGCTAGCTAAGTGTGGATTGGTAGATTTCACGCACCTTCAAGAACTTTATAGAAAACTCTTAGATATACAGGTTTCCTCAAGATGTTTTCCATCACCGTCAAAGCGAGAGATAATTACTTTCTCATACGTGCATAACTTCGAAAAATTAGAGATGTGTTCGTGACACTTTTCTAATGTTTCAGCATTCGACAGCCACTCACTTCAGCTTCCCGGGCCCCTGTCCGTAGCCCTTGCTCTCGAGCTTCCTGTAGAAGGCGCGCAGCTTGGCCTCGAAGTCGCGCCGCTGCGGCGCTGGCGCGCGGGTGGTGCGCGCGGCGGCGGGCGACGCGGCCGGCGACGACACGGCGCCCGCGCCGCAGCCAGCCGCCGGCACGTAACTCATGATCTCCTGCTCGAACAGGCTGCGACAAACACGAAACACAAGTCAGCAAACCTTGTATCCTACTCTGCTTATATTTTCTTTATGTGAGAAAAACAGCAAAGGAGCATGTCCGTCACCTGATGTTAGGTGGTCACTGTTGCCCATGGACACGGATTTAACCTCATACGAGACTGAAATTCTTTCTAAGGTCACCTCGATGCGTCACTAGCCCTGAGGGCTAAGATAGTCGCCTCGCTTGTATCCGACAACCGCACATCTTCAACCCAAACACAAGAATACCTTCACGGCGGATTATCAGTCCGGCGGTGGTACCTCCCCGGCGGAACTATAGTTTTACCACTCATAAAACCACCCCGCTTTTTATAGTATAACTAAATCCTACAAATTCAGACCTACCCGAGATCTGTCCAGGATTCGTTGCTATCCCTGAGGGCTAAGTTGAAACGCCTCATGTAAGTGTCACTTTGTTGTCATACCCTTCGAACTAGAACACAGCAATGCTTAACACTATTGTTGTAGGGCAGAATTAGAAGTGGCTGTGATGGTTTTTTACTTGGTCCACTAGGTTTAGTCACTTTTTAAAGGTTAGTGTATGCTCATGCTAGACTTGAAGAAAAAGAGAAAAAAAACCATAGCACCGGTTCCATTTTTGAATAACCAATTCCATTTTTGTATAATTGGATAATGAAATTGCTATACGTTACCAACCAAGCGTCTTAATTAACCAGCATATCTACATATATATTGTCTAAATAACATCCTCCTTTTTGACTTCGAAACGACCTCACATGTAACCTTAACCAAAATGATCGTCGAGTGTGAAAGTGGGCGAACTCAGTTGTTTACCAGAGCGTGGTCCATTAAAAATATGATAATCTCAACGACGGGCAGTTTGAAACACACTAATTGACTAATGCTCATCATTTTGACCCCACGAGTCCCGATTTCAGGTGGGAGGCGCGGCACACGACTCGCGCTTCAAGTTTTCCAATAGCGATTAGTATTAGGCTCGATCTCTTATCCCCCCCCCTCCTCCCCCGCTCACCACTAGTAGAAAATCGAGACTCTAGACAGTTTGATAGCGAGAAAATAGATAGGCAAGTGTGACTAGTGGTAATAATTAGAGCGGCTTAACTAAATTGTAACTAAACATAGCCACGGTATAATGAACATTATAAAGTCATGTTCAAAATTAACAGCGGTTATCAATTGTTAAATGAACGGTGCAAGATATTTCGATTCAATTAATTATTATCATGTCGTCCCTCGATCAGGTGAACCGTTGGATTCAAAGCGCAGAGGGCCGGTTGGAGTGGCGCAAATGAGGGAAGAACTTTGTCCAGTAAGGTGCTCAAAAGGTTAATCGAAGTAATATTACAATAAATTCATCCTGCTTTGCAGATGTCAATAGATTTTATTTCGGGTCGGGAAATTAAGTTGTTTTTGTATTTAAATATTTTATTAGATATATCCATGATACTCATATGTAACAAGACGACGAAAATAGATCCAGGTGATCTAAAGAACATAAAAATAATGAAATTGATAAATTCAAAATACGAACGAAACGGCCATGATTTGCCTATACCTTTCCGATGCCTATAAATATTTTTTTTAAATTCTATACGTTCTATTTACAAGAAGAACAAATCGTTTTTCCATTAAGTAATATCCTGTTATCATTCACAAAAGCGGGTGAAGGGTTCCCTTGCCGTGAAGTTATCACGCGCGCGCGCACCGAGTGCAATGAACCGTGGAAGATTGTATCCAAAAAGAGAGGTCCGCCCCACATTAGACAGAGACAAAGAGAGGAGGCTCTAGGCTAGCAATACCCATAATCGATTTAGGAGAGCGGAGATTTAGTGCCTCCCCGCCCCGTCCCGGTGATCAACATTCGGTAATTAGAATAATACGAAATTCTGGCAACCAAATTATACGCGGAGGTGCGTCGTGTACGCCGATGGCGGGCGGGTAGGCTTCGGGATCGATGAGCTTGAACATGACGATACGTCGAAATTCTCGTCAAATTGGTTTCCATATGAAAATATTTAATGCGTTCAGGAAGAATATTTAATGCAAGTAAATATCCAGCTTTAGATACCCTACAGTAGAATTAAATATAGCGGTAGACACAGTACCAGTCGTAGTTTTAAATTGAAAATACGCTTTGCCGCAGTGGAGCTGTTTCGAGATATTGATACCACGATTCAGTGAAATTACTGAATTTGGATGAGAAAGTAACGTTGCTACCGTTAACTCTGTCTCTCGAGTCTCTGTAAAGCCACACGGCCCAATTTTTTTGCTACACGCGCATTTAACTTAAGTCAGATAATATAAAAAAGGTGGCAATATCTAATTTACATAAGTTATAGGGTGACTATAAGTACCCTCCACTAAAGTCCTTAATTGGAACGGCTCCCCCTATTCCATGACATAGAATATGCACGAGATATTGAATCAAAAAAAATCTCATAAACCTTTTAATTATTCATTAAACATATACCATCATCGACCCATTAATGTCCCACTGCTGGGCACAAGTCTCCGATCAGAATGAGAAGGGTTAGGCCATAGTCCACCACGTTGGCTAAGTGCGGGTTGGTAGACTTCATGAACTTTGCAAAGAACTCTCAGATGTGTAGGTTCCCTCAGGATGTTTTCCTTCACCGTTAAAGCAAGTGATAATTACATTACATTCTAATACGCACATAACTTCGAAAAAATTTAGGTACGTGCGGGGTTCGAACCTTAGCCACTCAGCTTGAGAGGCCGGAATCTTAACCACTAGGCTATCACTGCTCTTCATCAAACATATATCAATGCTCATATAATATACAATGCTCTTTTATTCACTTGAATTGTAGTTATTGATAACTGTGTGTAGTTATTTCGGGAACCTACTGATATTCGCTAAACGTAGCTTACACATTTTGCGCGTATTTTCCAGGACTTCGCGAATATGTTTCGAAATTCAAAAACCATAATCCCGTTTTTGAACGACTCGGTGACCGGAGCGATGTTTAACTTCTGAACGACTCCACTGAAACGGCCTGTGACTCAGTCGAGTTGGCAACAGTCGTAGCCAAAACATTCGCGATTTTCGGCATATCGATGCGAAAACAATCGATTCGCAGAATCACGTTTACGACGCGTCACGTTCCAGCTATCACGAGCCCTTTTATAGAAGGGACCTACTATTCAATACATGCGAATAGGTTCCATTAATACAAAACGTTTGAATCGTAATAAATATGGGATTGTTATGCTTTGACGGTCTAGCAAAAGTCTCGTTCTGTTGTCTTGTGTTGTGCACGCGCAACGAGGCAAGGCCGCCTCCTGGCCGATCGATGGGAATGACCTTAAATTACGGTCGCTATGAAACAGATATTACTCGTTAGATCTACGTGTCCGGATGGGGCACGGTTTGTTATACGCCCGCTGAGAAAATACACCGCGGCACGCGATAACCATTCGGATTTGTTTTATTATAAAATTGTAGTTTGGTTTCTTTCCATTCCAAAGAAATTAAAAAAAAGAATAATTAACCTTATCGCGCACTAAAAATATCAACGCTCGAAAAAGATGTAACGTCATCCAAAAGCATCGCTAAGTTACGACTACTATGAAAACTCAAAAACAATGGAGCACAAAGCGACACAGCCTCCCAAATGTTCCGTATCCATAATAATACCTCCTCGTCGGTCATTACATAAGCATCCGGCACCACCCGGGCATATATCATTGAGATGCCACCAATCGTCGAAAGTTAATGACTATCGGAGGCATTCCCCCGCGGGCCGCCGCACGCGTTCTGCGTCCGCGCCCGAGGCTGCGCGTGCGCATGTGTTACCTTAAAAGGCTTTCGACTTTACGTCTTAGGAATATAGTTCAAATTTTAAATTGAACGTATTGTTGTTTTATCATGTGAGTAAATGTGTATAAGACATCCAGCTTTATAAGCCACGATTTCATTGACTTAAGCTCAACGATCACCGAAATTTTTACACGTACTTTAGGTTTATGTTATTAGGGTCTTAATTTTTAACTTATGCTAAAATCTTGACTAAATAATTATTCGTCATAATTTTTAACTTATGCTAAAATCTTGACTAAATAATTATTCGTCATAATTTTTAACTTATGCTAAAATCTTGACTAAATAATTATTCGTCATAATTTTTTACTTTTGTAGCCTGATTTTACTTTATTCTCGAATTAAACATTTATTTTTATACATTTTGTAGATGATAGGACCACAGTTCGTCCGAGGAGATACCACCACCGGCCTCATAATCCGCCGAGAAGCAGTTCTTGTGTTTCAGTAGGAGAGATGTGGTTGCCGGGTACACTTATATGTAGCAAGGTGATTATCTTAGTCCTCAGGAGTAGCGACGCATCTAAGTACGGATTCAAGTTACATGTTGTTTTGCAAATGACTTACGTATGTTAATTCCGAAGTTTTTTGACATCATTCATACAGTGTTCATAAAACACGGATCTTTAGTGACACATTTTATGGGGGTACCCAACTACTTATACACCAAATTTTTAATCTTATTTATAGCCACGTGAGACGTTTCAGGACAGGTCTCAAATGAGGCATTAAAGTTTGCTTCGAACAAGTTGTCACTCTGCACGCTCATTTAATCATAGCTTTCTGTTACGTTCATGTCAGACAGGTGTGCGTAGCGGCCGGGGGCGCCGCGCACCGGCAGATCGGCGATAGTTACAGATAATGCCCCCACACGGCCACGTGACGTCTTGATCGAGCTGGCCCAGCCTGCGCGATGACGAAGCAAAGTCGCGGGACACAGTAACAGTAATTCAATTAAACGCACACCGGAGATATTGCTCAGTTTTTTTATTCGTTTAAAAGGCAGAACGTTTGATCTGATTATAAATTCTTGGTCCTTTTTTGGGTATGGGAGAAATCATAGATAAGAGAGCTCTTAAAATTGAGTTACGAGGCGTTCCTTGGGCTTTTCTAAGGCAGGCTACCCTTATACCTCGCCCAGTTTTCCTAGACTCAACTTGTGGTCATAACAATACTAATAAACAAACACTTTCTACACTCACAGTCCAACACTAGGATACCGTGTTGTTGATGCCATGGCTACGTATAAGACAAGTATACAAACACCCAGACCTAGAACACTAGAACAGAAATCTAGTTTTTTAATATGAGAAGAATAGCAAACGAGCATACAGGCCACTCGTTAAGTGGTGGACACTATATCTAACCTCAACAGAACTGAAGTTCTGTCTGTGGTCGTATATGCGTTACTACTCCAAGAGACTAAGATGGTCGTAGTAAGTGTACCCGACCACCACACCTCTCCAACCGAAACACAAGAATTGCTTCATGACTGATTACGAGGGCGGCGCTGGTACCTCCTCAGAAGAATAATACGAACTATATTTCTACCACTTTGTAAAATTCATTTTGATATCTGCCTGACCGGGAATCGAACCCGGAGTCCTCTGCGCGTCAGACAGGTAGGAAACCCCCTGCACCAAGTAGATCTTCTACATAACAATGAACACTTTTCTCGGATTAACAGAATAAACGGTCAGAGGTGTATTTAAGAGCTACGTTTTAGGGCTGCAATTTGTCAAATTAGACAGATAAATTAGCGAGAGAGTAAATAACTTAACGTAACGTAAATAACTAAAACGTAAAAAGTCCAACAACCTTACACTGGCATATTGATGCTAGTCTCAGATAATTAGTCATAGACATGGAAAGTATTAATTGCGGCCAAGTAGTAAATAGTAATATTTCAATTAAGAGATATAGTTTCGGTTTATTTTCGGAAGCTTATGTAAACCGCAAATAGTGCAAAGATCAGTGCGTAAAGATACATTTAGTGTGGTGTGTCGTTGTATGGTAAACAAAAAAGAAAAACGAACTAGACGTAGGGTAGATAGACTAATCTACCACTAGTGTCTCCCGCTATCACAATATCGCCGTGAGACCGATCCATGCAACTGGGTCGAATTATAGACAATTAAAAAACCGCATATCGTGAGTACCCGTTACGTGATTAAAATATATAATTTCCGCGATAATATTAGCTTGAAATCTTATGGTTTCGGTTATTGATTAATTACAATTAATAGGTTTGGTTTGTTGCTAAGGTAGATTTTGTTATGTGGTAGAAATATAGTTCGTCCGGAAATACCACCGCCGCCCTCTATACACTGTGAAGCAATTTTTGTGCCTCAGTTGGAGCACAGTTGGGCACACTTACAGCGAGGCGACCATCTTACTCCTCGAGAATAGGGACGAATCCGTATACAACCTCAAACGGAACTTAGGTTTTGTTTGAGATTGGATGTGGGTGTCCATGGGCTGTGGTGACCACTTAACATCAGGTGGCCTGCATG
>DWKL01003515.1:0-11438 GCA_018249415.1 Phareas burnsi
CTAAACATGAATTTATGGATACTAATAGTAGTTATATTATTCTTTTGAAAAAAGCATGTCATTTTAAGTTTTTTTATATATACACACACCATGATTATTTTTTATACTATATATATAATAACGCATTTTTATATATACATAAATATCGCATTTTTCTTATAAATAGGGTCAATAAATATCTTAGAGAAAGCGCCGAACGTATTAAAAGTCTACAATTGAAAACTATTTATACTACTAAATACTTTTAAATAACAATAAGAAACAAAATGTCATTCGATAAATTATCTTTAAACATAATTTCTATGAATTGTTTAATGGATCATTGTTTGAAAAACATTACAGTGATTAGACCCCGATTTTATAAGCATTTTGTTTAAATCGTATTGATAAAATGACCCAAGTGAATAATTCTTGAGTATACGTGTTGCATATATACTGATATTTATATTTATCTCATTCCAGGACATGGGTGTTCAATACGCGGATCGAGAAATGATTACATGTAACAGTGATTCAAATGATGCAACTTCTTCTGAAGTCACAGGGAGAAAAGATGATAATCAAAGAGGGCACAATCAGTACACGCCTTCATCGGATGGAATGAAACATCAAAAACAAAACAAGAGACCACCGAGACCTATTCCCCAGCTTATACCTTTGAATACGTCAACGCCAACTCAAACCAAGCCAACTTCTAATACAGGAGAGCCCCCAGCAAAGAAATTCAAGGAATCCCCTACAGGTAACACTACTGATTCAAATGGTAAAAAGTTTGACAATCTACCAGTTGACATTACCCTAATACCGATGAACAATGCAAAAGATACTGTAGTAAGAAAGAAAAACGAATCGTCATTTTTTGATAGACTCAAAGAAAGATTGTTAACGGAAACGGGCGAAGAGGGTTCCTTGATATGCAAAAACTGCGGTTTTGAAAGCAAATGCTTATCTGAACATTCTGTGCATGAAAAAAATTGCACACCACAGGGAAATCGAATATTAACAAACGCTTTGCTTCCAACTTTAAGTTCAACACGTTGCCAAAATTGCAGGCATCGTTGCAAGTCAAGTGCAGATTTATATATACACATGCAAAGTTGCGGCAAAAGTGAAGCCGCATCTAGTGAACAAAACTCTGAAACATTAAATCAAGACAGTAATGAAACGGAAGCTTTGAATGAAGAGAAAGAATCCGAACCCCATCCAATGGAAAACGTTGTTTTTGTTTGGAATAATATCAATCAAGAAACACATAAATTTGACACTCCACTTGATATTAGTATAAACGATGATTCGACTCTACCAGAAATTAGCAGAAATTTTGATCTTGAAGTTATTGATGATAACGACGGAATGAATTTATCGCCTAGTCAAGCTTTAGGAAAGAAAGTTTTCAAATGTCCACATTGCATGTTTTGGGCCTCGACCGCGTCCAGATTTCACGTCCACATAGTAGGACATTTAAATAAGAAACCGTTTGAATGTTCTCTATGTAAATATAAATCAAACTGGAGATGGGATATAACAAAACATATTAAACTTAAGACTGCTAGAGATCCTTATCACGCAGAAGCAAAAGTTCATATGACGGATGAGACAGGTAGAAGAAATTATACAAAATACAACAAATTCTTAGCTATGCCTATTACAAATGAAAACGGAGAAAACGAATTTCATTACATAGATCCAAACACTACCATCGATACAACATTAGAAGACGATTCCTATATAGAAAACAATAAAACAATGAACTTAACTTTGGAGATTCATCCACTTAATCTGCAAACTCAACATAACGAGCATAAAAGTGAAATGTTAGATGGGCGAAACCATGATATGAAAAAGCCTAAAAAGACATTGTGGAAATGTAAGAAGTGCAATTACAAGTGAGTTTTTTACAGTTTACCTTATACATTATGTTTATTGTTATACACATTTGTTATTTAATGTTATACACAGTTTAATAACTGTCAGCTCAGGTGACACAGCGTAACAGTGTTGCTAGGTTTAACAGACAATCTTAAGAGTAATAAAGAAAAGCGTAGCATCTATCATTAATGATAGCATTGTGACGAATTTGAGAACAGATATTGTAACGAATTTGAGATGTTAGGGCTATAGCCTATGATTGTTGGCTATGAAAATACCGATTTAGAATGAACATTTTCACTTTTATTTTTATAATAACTATTATTAATGGTATTATTGTAACGAATATGATAATAGAAATTGTAACGAATTTGAGAATAGAGATTGTAACGAATTTGAAATGTTAGGACTATCGTCTAATAGTTACTGGCATAAAAATACTATTTTAGAATGAACATTTTCAGTTTTATTTTAATAATATTTAGTATATATACAAATCCCATTTAATAAATATTTTGTTTTTTTAGGGATTCGTCAAGAGAAGCACTATTGGAGCATGTTCGGGAGCATTCTAAGCAGGGGGAAGAAACAAAACCCCATCCGTCGAAGAGACCTGAAAATGCGCCAGATCCCGCAGAGTTGGCGTACCGATGTGGACATTGCAATCAACTATCCAACTGGAAACATGTTATACAGGTAAATTAGATTATCATGCTTACCTGCCTATCATTGTAGGATTCCGAACGTACTATCGTCATAATCACTGCACCTTATAGCAGCAGTTCCAACTTAGTCTTCAAGGGTTGTACCCGACCCTTGTCAACCCGACATTTGTAGCCGACTTCTGTAAAACTTCAACCCTGTTTGGGTTTGATTACAGATGTCCACGGGCACCACTAACCACTTACCATCAGGACTGCATGTTCGTTTGCTTCTTCTATGCTTTAAAAGCATAATAAATAATTTAGGCTATTATATTATGTTATTTATTATATGCTCATTTTATTTTTATTTTCAGAGACACTGTCGATTGAAGCACGATGGAGTTATTAAAGTAATTACTACAGTGAAGCCAAAACCAGCTCCGGTTATACCCGAGATTATTGGTGATACTTGTACAAAGTGTCCTTTCAAATCATCAGACAAGAATGTATTTATAGCGCATTTACAACAACATCAGCCTTCACCACAATCTATATTTAAATGTTATTTTTGCCCATTCTTTGTTAAGGATGAGCACGAGTTGGTCCAGCATCTTGCTTTACACGGTGTTGACGATCCAGAAGATTACATTGCGAAAGCAATGGGATGTAAATCTCCATTGCCGGATCATATGGGACACAACTCGAATTCAACTAAACGGCACAAGTGTACAGAGTGTCCATATGAAACTAACAGCAAATCTCAATATGTTTATCATGAGCAATTTCATCGTCTTCCGGCTGATACTCCATACAGGTGTCACGAATGTAACTACAGTGTATCTAAACGACATCTTCTTCACCAACACATGAGGGTTCATGGCATTTTTTCCAAGAAAGGTGAAATGGATATGGACTTAGAAGACGACTCTTCGCCTCCAAATTCGAATGACATGGGGCCAGATATTTCTATGACTCTAGATGAAATTCCATACGTATGGGTATCAGCAAAAAATGAATTTCATAAAATGTATAAATGCCGATATTGTTCATATGTAAATTCACAAAAATCAAAAATACCTAATCACGAGAAAATACATTGTATAATATTTGAGAACAGTGAAGTAACAATTTATAAATGTTTAGAATGCAAATTCACGTGTGACAATAAAGGACGGTTAGCCGAACACTCAAAAGTTCACAGTGAAATATATGGTCGTATTTATTGCCCGGTCGAGCCCGACATTCCAGACGATGAACAGATTGCTAAATTGCGTATAGTCATAGAAAGTGAAAAAATAAACATTTCAGATGAAACTCAAAATGAAGAAGGTACCAGTAATGAGCTTAAAGAAACCAAAATTTTAGGCTTCTGCCAAAAATGTCCAGCTCGATTTTTCTCAAACAGTGAACTAAAGTTGCATGATGAATTTCACGATGTAACATTTGAAAATAAATGCAAAAGTTGTGAATTCTCAGTGCCTAATGAAACGGATTTGACTTCTCACATAATTGTGCATTCAGATGAATATCATACGAAAACAAAAATGCTAAAATTCATACACAATGTTGATCCAGCTCATAAGGAGCCTCGCTTGGAATCTGCACATTGTCCAACTACATCGGAAGTAACATGGATAGTTTCAAGTCCAGGTAAAAATTTCTTCAGTAACAATAGAATGAATAGTGATACAGTACATGTGCCAAAACAATATTATTGTAAGGAATGTCCTGCGGAGTTTTTCAAAAGTTCCGCTTTAATTTATCATATGGGATTACACGGAAGCGATGCAAAACATAAATGCAAGAAATGCAGTTATGCCGTTAAGAACGTTGGGGTATTAGCCAAGCACGAATTATTACATGAAAATAAAGGTAAAAATCATTCAACTTGTGATTATGAATCCGGTGAGGACCTAGATTACAAGAATATACCATTATCGGGAACAGACTTATTTCAAAGAAAAACTGAAGCTCAAAAAAGGGTTTTAACTGATAAAGATAAATTAGTGAGACCGAATGATCATTTCCCACCTGTGCTTCAGGCTGATCCACAATTCGGATATCTAATGCACGGAAATCCAGAATTTATTTATCCTACTTATTTAAAGAATGGAAGACTAAAAGAAAAACGTTATAAGTGTCACAAGTGCCCTTCGGCTTTCGAAAAAAGGGAGCAATATAAAATACATTTATCTCTGCATGGTTCTAAACAACGGTATAAATGTGAACTATGTGATTACTCTGTAAAATATTACGCCAACTACGTTCAACATATGAGAAAACATCAAATGAACGACGAAGCTCAAGCTGAGAGAAAGAAAGGCAGCAATGGCTTTGCCGAATCAGAATTCGACAATCAAGAAAATAAACAAGAGGACGAAGTCGATAACATAAAACTGGCAATAAAAACAATGCCCAGGAGACTTCCAAAAACAGATTTCCAGCAGTTCTCTATAAGCGATCAACAGACACTCCGCCTGCTTCAACAGCGGCATTCTATAAATAATCCAGGCAAAGAAACTGGCGCATCTGATACGTCTCCCATAAAAGATCGTAAACTTCACATGTGTTTACTATGCCCGTACTCTAACCAGCGACCAGATTCTCTAACTAATCATTACAAAAGGCATGATGATGCTGATAACATGTATTCCGCACATCACAAGTGCTCCTTCTGCGACTTAGTTGTAATGCAGTCGCACTTCTTGCGAGAGCATTTGAAATCTCACTTTAGTTATCAAAAGAATCTTACACCTGAATGTTATGTAGCTAATGAGGATGTAAGTTTTACAATAACAAAGTTGGAAGATGATGATAAAAGTTCAAGTGATCTCAAATTAGAAATGGAAAATAAGAATAAGTTGTGCAATGAGGACAAAATATTTGTAAAAATTAAATCAGGTAAAGTGGCCGTAGAGTAAACATACTAATTAGTAAATGTATAGATTATAATAAAGTACTTAAGTGATATAAAAACATTAAAATGGAGAGTTAGTGTGAGCCAAAAAGAGAAACTGTTGATATTCACCAAAGTATAGCTTGCCATATTAGATAATAGAATACCTGGCCACATTCGGTAACTGAATATCATTGTGGCACTTCCCAGGATTTGAAGCTGTATGGCTAAAATAATACGAAAGGGGGGCCGATTTGCTAATGTGACATTACTGGTATGCCTAATACTCCATGCATGTTATTTATAAAGCAATACAACAATTATGTACAAGTTTATCATTTAAACATAATATGGAAGAAATTAATATTTTATATGTGTATACTGTTATAAAATGTAACATAACAAAAACAAGCTACATGAAACTTACGACGTTAAGAATGGATCTAAATATAGTAGCAAAATTTCAAAAGTGAAGTGTTACCAATGCCACATTTCTGTAATTTCTATAATGTACTTTCAGATCTTAGACGGACTAATTTCAATTACAAATACGAAATACTCGTAATAGAATTTTGGTGTTCATAGGCTTATTGTGATATAGCATTAAAAATAGTTTCAAGTACGTATTTGAAACCATTTAGTTTTGAAAACTGGAGTTGTAATATGTAAATTCTTTTAAGACAAAAAAATACAAATCTAATTTACTTGTAACATTCTACTCTTTAATATACTTTCAATTTTGTTTTAATTTTAATGCTTTTAAACTGTTTAAATTATTGTACATTCTGTCCAAAATATTGTATATAGCATTTGGCTTGCAAGTCAATTTATTATAGGTTCATAATTATGCCCCTAATCTAAGAGCTTATGATATATAATATTAATGATGGAGAAACTTTTTCCCTAAGTTAGCTTTACAGGAAGATCAATTTATGCAAGCTATGCGTTTTTATAATTTTTCTTCATATGTAAATGTTTTATGTATGCTAATTTCAAATACATCAGTAGTATGCTTGTGATTGTGGAATATAGTAAATATATTATTAAAAGTGTAATTTATTAAATTGTGGAATATTAGTTCTGTAGCTAACAAGGGACATAATTTGTTCTATAGGGTACATTCCTGTTAAAATTAGATGATTGACAAAAATACAAGTACAGTAAAAAATTGGTATTTTATTTACCTTTACTTTCCAATCAGATGAAAACATATAAATAATATGTAGATACCCTTATCTGCAAATTTAAATAAAACTTTGCAACCTCACTTAAGCAGATTAATTTATTAATGTTAAAACTAAGATTCCCTTATCTACTTAACATGATTCCATGGTCAGTGATAGCAGTAAGGTCAATGCAAAGAATAGGAAAAAATATCATAATCCATAAATGTGTGGTAAAATTACTTAATACATTTACCGTATCATACTGTAAAAGATACACATTTTTCTAAGATAATTAAAAGCAGTCTTAACAGAACTTCCAACGATTACCACATTCATTGCAAAGAACAAAGGTGGTCATTGGTTCATCAGAGCTCCTTGTCTGCAGCTGGTTATATGTGCAATTCTTCTTTTTGCATTTGCCACACTTGAGCATGTCAGTTTTAGTACCCTGTACAGTTGCCAATTGAGCATCATCAATGGCTTCCTTAATAAATTTCTCTCTCAATTTTTTCATTTCATCGCTTGCCATCTCCTCTGGTGTCATTTTAGCAAGTCTTGAAGCAGCAATTACACCATTCAAAAAGTTTGTACGTAATGTTGGATTTTTGGGGTCTTTCAAATTTGCAACTCGAGATCTTACCCTGTTCTTATATCTCATATCAGTATTTTTAAATTCTGCATAAATGCTCTCCTCTAACTCTTCAGCTAATTCCTCGGGTGAAGCACAAGCATTGGCAGATTCACCATCAGACTTCAATGCTTGCATAAGGAGCTCACGACATTTTAATCTTATTGCATCGGTGGTGTTAGATTGAGGCGGGAAAGACGCCTGCAATTTTTTATCTTTTTCCTTATCATCTTTTTTCTCTTTAT
This sequence comes from Phareas burnsi, assembly GCA_018249415.1. Lineage (NCBI taxonomy): Eukaryota > Metazoa > Arthropoda > Insecta > Lepidoptera > Hesperiidae > Phareas > Phareas burnsi. The sequence continues at coordinate 7,449 of DWKL01003515.1, forward strand.
CTTTTGAAGAATCTTTTTTGGACTTTGATGAACCACTGGACTCTTTTGATGGTGTAGTTGGCGCGGACAAGAATTTCTTCCAGTTTTTAATTAAAGTTTTACATAGAGATATCACTTCCTCATCTTTGCTTGATTTTCGTAAACCGTTCACCGTCATGCCTATCCTGGTCTTCGTAAGGACGTCCAAGTTAATAGCCATCGTTTGGAGAGCCTTTAAAAGGTCTAATGCATCTTCTTGACCCTAAAAGACAAATTCTATATTAGTTTATAAGCAACGCAGCAAATAATCACTGCAGTTTGAGATGACAATGGAGCATTGCTATCTGTCTTAATAATAACAAATAAGTATACAAATACACATTTCTTTAAATGTAACATATAATACACAAAAACATATTGCCATATTTAATTAACATTATAAAGATTCGTCACGTTTCTTTCAATTTGTTACCCAGCTATGTGAGCTTTTACAAACTGTAAGATTTAATAGTTTTATTATAATTCCATGACCTGAACATACCGTCCCATCATCGGATATCATCTTTGTTAATTTCCTCTGTATTTTCATAACATCCTCTTCGACGCTCATTGTTGAATATTATGTACAAAAATCGTCTTCCCGCCTAATTCAACCAACAATTTACGAAAAATATTGATAAATCGACCACCATACCACATAAACATAGACTAAAAGATTATTTAAATGTCAAAATGAAAGACCCGAAGCGTATATGCTCTATGTATTTTGTGCTTAGGTTCATAGCACACATTTGACAAAAAATAGAATGCTTTTTTTTATTATATACCCGTTTTCTGTATGTTCAGTAAAAATAATAAAAACAAAATATTATAATTTTGTTTATATATAGCATTGATGCCTTTTGGGCACGCGCATTTGTAATCTGTTCGTGTGTCCAGTTTTAAGTTACTGAGTAGTAAACATCAATAAGATACTATATGCTTGAAAAGTAATATCCTAATAAGCAAATAACATTTACTTCTGACATTTTACATTTATCAGAAAGTCTAAATATTATATGTGCTGAAAGGGGAACATTTGATAGATTAAAATTATTGCCATTGACAAAAAAAAATTGAAAAAGCGGGATATTTAAGTTGCATTTAATATTATTCTTCGCAATATGAAAATGCAATCTATACTTTGAACTTTGAAACTCTTTACTTTGAAAACTCTTTAATATATAAATAACGTGTTTAACAGTCCCGTCTTTTATGTGACCCAATTTAAATGTTTGTTCGCGCTGCTACAACTTAATTTGAAAGCTGTGGCAGACATTGTTATTAACACGAGGTATTTCAGCTTCGTTCTCTGGGGTAATAAAACATTTGTAATGTTCAGAAAATTTTAGGATTGAGGTTATTACAAATATAATAACATAACCAATAAACATCCAGTGGACTGCATGCCTGTTGTTATTTTTTAAACCTATTTTCATCATCAATTCCTGCTCTGAAAAAGTCATTTAGCTATATATGGGTAAAAAGAACAATTTTTATTTTTAATGAAAACAAGTTTATTTTTAATGACATGATGATATGTCATTAAAATTATTTTTAATGACAACAAAAGAAGTTTCCAAAGTTACTACGAGATTTATTTTTATTTTGACTCTGAAATGATAATAAAAGAAAACAAATTTTATATGTTGAAATCATTAATAAAGAAAATTATAATCACCATCAAATAATGTTCAGGAGAGAATGTTTTTTATTATTTTATAATCTAATGAGAATTTTAAAAGAACTTTTCTCTAAAACAAATTCGAAGTTTTAGAAAATTATTATTTTGCCTTTTGCTATACATTTGGAAACCCTTTACGAGATATTTTGAGCCATTAAATTCAGTTAAAGGCCTACTGTTCACCCTTTGCTGAATACGGGACAATTATGATTCCCAAATCTTTTTATAGAGACACATGATGAAGTACCACGTAAAGGATCAAACGCTTTCAAATCGGGACATATGGTCACATTATATATAGGTAACTCTTATCATGATATATGTTTTCATCAATATTTAAATCAAAATTCAAAATGTTTCCTAGGATTTAAAAATGATTCAAGGTCTTCAAATGTATAGGTACCTAAAGGTTATGAGGCATATCATTATCAACTCATTGATGTCCCACTGCAGAAGCCGGGTCTCCTCTCAGAAAGAGTAGGCTCAGGCCATAGTCCACCACGCTGGCCAAGTGCAGATTGGTAGACTTCACACATTTCCGAGAACTTTACAAAGAACTCACAGATATGTAGGTTTCCTCATGATGTTTTCCGTTAAAGCAAGTGATAATTAATTATTTAATCGAAAAATTTGAGGAGTGTGCGGGATTCGAACCCCGAATACCTAGCGTGAGAGGCCGTAGTCTTAACCACTAGGCTATCACTACTTGAGAATATGAGACATATATACAGTGTTATTATATAAACATAATGTACTAACACATTTTAATTATTCCTAGTTCTTTTATTGTAAATTTCTTAAAGCACGTTAATTATGTCAGTCATAATATATCCTTATTGGATAACATTTATTAGCAAATTAATATAATTGGTTAATTTGATAGAATTTCCTCCTTAAAATATTAGGTACCCATATTGACAATAATTTATTGAATGAATACATAAAAAATAAAAAGGAATGTCACTTAGTTAGGTACTTCCAAAAAAATGTTGGTGTTCATGTATGCTAGGAGATTCACACTAAAGTGATGGGTTAGGATACTCTGTATAATATGCTTATGTTTTTAGGGTACCTGACGGAGACTTATCCATAATACTACCGTCTGTCATTTACAGTACATCTATATCTTTTGAACTGTAGTAGATATCCGGTTGAAATGTTCACTATGTACTATGTAAATATGTCACTATGTAAATATGTACTATTCTGACGGATAAATATCTCAAAAATAATTATAAAGAGTAAAAATGATCCCTTACAAGACACATGATGATTTAAACTTCTAAACTAAAAGCAGTGATAGCCTAGTGGTTAAGATTCCGGCCTCTCATACTGGGGTCCGTGGTTCGAATCCTACACGCACCTCTGATTTTTCAAAGCTATGTGCGTATTAGAGATTAATTATATTTAATGGTGAAGGAAAACATCGTGAGGAATCCTAAACACCTGAGAGTTATTTGTAAAGTTCTCGAAGGTGTGTAAAGTCTGCCAATCCGCACTTGGCCAGCGTGGTAGACAACTATGGCCTAACCCGTCTCATTCTTAGAGGAGACCCGTGCCCGGCAGTAGGACATGGGTTGATGATGGCATTAATTGGTAAATAAAGCTGGAATCATCAACTGCTATCTGAATTTTCCAACTGCTTCTTTATGAGTACTACCAAGAGCAATTAAGGTAGTACGTTAGCAAAGGCATGATCTTTTAGAATTGGAATGTCATAAATGTGTGACAGATATAAATTTCACCTAATTTCTCCACGTAGATAATATAGAGATAACAGATAACATAAACTGCGAATCCATGGTAATTGCCAATTTAAAATTATCTTTGGTTAAGTCAGAAACCTTGGCAATAAATTTGGGGTTTCAGCTCGTTAGTTCTAATACTGCTAATCAAAATCGACACAGTGATGTGATATCTTTAAATGAGTATTGCTGTTTTTAATAACGCTAACGCTTTTTACACTCAGCCTCAAACTAGGATTCCCTGTGACATGGGTGCCATGGACACATACATAGACGTATACACAAACACCCAGACTTTGAATAGAAACCTAAATTCATCATTTAGACGTTTGCCCGGCCGGGAATCGAACCCGGAACTCTCTGCGTGTCAGATCAGCATGGTAACTTCTTAAATAAGATGTCTTTACGAAAATGTAGGTTTCAGCTCTTGAGAGTCGATAATGTAGTGATACTACCCTAGTAAACCTTATATACTTATATACGTAAGGTTTAAACTATACATGCTTAAATACTTATATATTTATAGGTAGTTTATTTAAGGAC
>DWKL01003516.1:0-11438 GCA_018249415.1 Phareas burnsi
TATAGTTTTCATGTGGGGGCGCCACTTTTGAAATTTGCTCTTCACTTTAGCTTCCAGGCTCGAGCGCAGCCGCTCGACCTCGGGGGGTGCTGAGTACAGTCTGCTGTCGGTCACCGGAGGCTGCTTCGTCATGAATAGAGGATCTTCGAATACCTACAATAAGAAACATTTAGTGACGACAGTGTACGTTCTCATGTGAGAAGCAAGTGTCACAATTTTCCGCGGCAATTTTGACAGTCACTTGATAGGAAGCAATCATAACATTACATTTTTTAAAAATGCTTTAAAATAACGATAGCGAGGCGACCAGTACGTTTGAGCTCATGCAATATATATTATCAGCGAATCTAGCTTATCTATGTGTACCCACAAAGCCACTCCGTACGGCTCATCTTTTCCACACGGCACATTTCCACATGTATTTTCCTATATTTTGAATGATTTTAAGAGTTTTATAAATGTACTCACCGGTTGCCAATCCGACGATTTTGTGAAATCGAAAGAGACGCTCTGACAATCCTGGGATGATTGTATATTTACCCAAATCTATAAATTTGTAAGATATAATTATTAATTATTATCAATAGCAAGTGTAGTTTATATTCCAAGTGCATACGCAACTTTAGCAAATAATAATAATATATTTGATTACAGAAGAAGCGCAGTAACAACAGACGCGCCACTACTATTGAGGACTAAGATGGTGTTTCACTCGTAAGTACTTGATAATCACACCTCTCCACCCGCAACACAAGTAGAGTTTTCCGCGGATTGTGAGGAGGGCGTTTGTGCCTCCTCAGTCAAACCTATCGAATAAATTACTTACATTTTAATTGCATAACGGGTACTCGCGATCGTGAGTAACGTGCAACTGGATCGAAATATAGGCAAATAAAAACCGCATATCGTGAGTACCCGTTACGTAATAAAAATGTATGATTGCCGCTATAATATTAGCTTAAAATCTTACTTGCATTTACAATTATTTACAACGATATCTTACAAAACATTAAAGCTTACGTTCTCTGCGTCAAACACATGGCTAACCGTCTTCAACGGACAGCCAGCGTCCCGTAGTTCAAATCTCTCGCCATTGACAGCGTCATAGATGATCCAGCTGTATTGCTTGCTAGAACAATAAATATAACTCGTACTGAGGTGGCGCCATCTGCTAAGAGTATTTCATAACACATCTACCGTGAACTTCCCCGCATTTCTCGGTCAATCCATCATACATCCCGATACATAGTTTTGAAATGTTCACGCGAGAACACTAAATACTCTCAAGGTAAACGTACCTAACCTACTTCAATCCCTGTTAAGTTCTCTATCTCTGTGTGAAAGTACCGTCAAAATTCAGCTTTGAAAAGGAACATTTTTAAACATCGGGCATTATGTCGTAATGAATCTCCGGTCGACAAATCTTGTGATAAGTGTATACACAGCAGTAATACTGTTTCATCGAATTTTAATAGTGATTATACAAATCGATATTCTGTGAAAAATCTTCATACGGATATTATTGCTATTCATGGTCATCATCTTCAATCCATTAATGTCCCACTGTTGGCCACGGGTATGCTCTCAGAATAAAAAGGCTTAGGCCATAGTCTACCACGCAGGCCAAATCTTTACAAGGAACTCTCAGATGTACGGGTTATCTCACATTTTCCTTCACCGTTAAGCAAGTGATTAAGTAAGCAATTAATTTCTAATATGCATATAACATCGATAAATCAGAGGTGCGAACGAGATTCGAACCCCAAACATCCAGTTTATCATTGCTTTCACATTATTGTTATTATACGACATTATAAAAAGCAAAATGTCCCGGGCTTCCCGCGTCCTGCAGTGTGTTATTGCCCAACACACTAAACTGCATAAACATAACTTAAGATGAAACAACAATAACATGAGATAGACCTACATCAAGTTTAAGTTGCAATCACATACCCGTCACTTCTGCTCAAGAATCCTCTACTTTTCTGCGGATCTTTGGACATAACAACTTTGTTCCTCTGATCATACTTGACCAGCACGTAGCTACTCAACCCGCGCGGCAACGCCAGACCGATCGCCACCCAACATCTAATTCCTAGGTGGAGGAAGTAGCCAGCCAGAAGTATTGTATGGTCCAATGGAGAACCGTAGAGAACTTTGAGGAGTTCCTAGAAAAGAAAAAAAATATAAATAAGGAAAAATAATTCCTTCAAATATAATGAACGAACACAATCATACAATCTATCAAACTCATGGATCACATAGTGATGAAGAATCAGCCTCTGGACCCAAAATATGTGTGGAAACGAAAGAAGCTCAAGAAAACTTATTTATTATAATGTGTCAAACAGCCATTAAGAAAATACAAAGATAACTTAAAAAAAGTTTTCAGTTTTGTGCAATCATGCAGCTATCCTCAAGTCAAGAGCTATCAATTCAGGAAGTAATGACTGATTGTTTCCGTTATCTATTTATATTTAATTAATAGATGGTAGAGCCACAGTTCGTCCGGGGAGGTACCGCCGCCGCCCTATTAAACCGCCGTGAAGTAATTCTCGTATTTCGGTCGGGAGGCAACGGAGTGAGGCAACCATATTAGTCCTCAGGAGTAGCGACGCATCTACGTATGACCCCAGATAAGACTTGACTTCCATTTGAGGTTATACGTGGGTGTCCAAGAGCTGCAGTGACCACTTACCATAATGCGGCCTGTACATTCGTTTGCTACTCCTGAAAAATTAAAAAAAGCTTCATACATTTTTATTTGTAAATATTAATACATTAGTTTTCTACCCAAATCATAATAACTCATAAAGGCTTCCAAACAGGCATCTTGGCAAAGGTTACCTGGGTGCTGCTAAAGAAAGTCACACATACCTTTCCTGTCAGAGTAACCACATGGGACTCTGATATTTCATAAGTGGGTATAAGCGCTACGTATCGCACAGCGACATCTACTAATTTGAATGTTTGATCCACTCTCGATTCCGCGCCTTTCCATATATTTTCGTTTATGTTGCTTTCTGATTCGTTATCTTCCACGTTCGTTGCTATCGATAGCTTTCGTCTACTGCTTTTGGAAGATGAACTCTTCGAAAGCCCCGAACTCTTCGACATTGCTGATTCTATTATTTTTGGGTTCTTAGGAAACCATTCAGAATCAGGCAGTGGAATGGCTTGCAAAAACTCCGTTAAACATTTATTTCTCCCAGAACTATCTATAAATGTTAAAGATATATTTCTCGACGGAAATTCATTTAAATATTCAGTGACAAATGTGTTTAAATGGCGGATTATGACGTCGTCGTCAGAGTTAGGCACGGGTTGAGTGTATCCTTGGAACCCGCCCAAATGAAAAAGATTGGTCGTGAAATGCAGCGTCAAGAAAGACGACTCCTTTTTCATGAGTTGGATAACTTCTGGAATTATTGATTTCGATTCCTTCGGTTCTGAGTTCTCATATCCGAATAGGAGCGGGGGGGATGTAATTTTAAATGTGCCTCGAAGCTGGAAATAAACATTATTTGTAATGTTATAAAAACCAATATAACTACTACTAGACAGAAGGTCTAGTAGATCTTAGCGATTAGATATAAGTTACTTTACGGATTTCGATGCATAAGTAACGTATTAACGTATTAATTATCAATAAATTTAGTCGAAAATCTTAAATACCAATATTTAGTACATTTACTACTTTGATACCCTTGATGATATAATATTTAAATGTTAATTGTTTTAATTCAAATCAATACGTGCAGTCTTCTCAGTGAACAACATTTGCTTACCGATCCCATACTCAACACAGTGTACAGCGGTATCTGCACAGTGCCCAGCCACTTATTGCAGTACCTGTACTGCACAGACCTGCTGAGCGATGAGGGCTCATCTTCGGAATAGGCTTCACTGATGTCCACCTTGCACTCGTCGTAGACGTTCACATGAATTGAGGATAGAGGCGATAATCTAGCAATGAAACATGGTGGTATAAAATATTTGGCTACCAAGAAAATATATCTTATGTTACAATCAATATTTTACTTACTTGGTTTTTATCTTCACAGTATGGTTCCATGTGGGATGACAGCCGATTGCAGTAGAGCTTTGGACGGACACACCGTGATAACTAATCCTTACGAAAGGCCTCAACGGACGCACTTTGAAACCTGTGAAATTGAATGATTCGACTTTTCTTTATCATGTTCGAGTTCTTGCAAAGTATGGTCTTGGTATGTTTGTACTTTAACTCGCCTGCAATACTGTCGTCATCGTCTGCCTCTACAGAGATCATTGCCGTACTCCTATCCAATAAATTAAATGCTCTCAAAACTGTTACATTAATCTCCTGTTCTTTTACTAAAGATTCCGTTAGTAGCTGTTGTTTGACCATGTTCGATGTAGTCTCTAAATCAAAATGCGACTGATTCGAAAATATGCCCCTGAAAGTAAGGTTTTCACAAACTTAACAACACACCTAAATCATTCCAATGTGAACAAAAATAAAAAGTGGGGAATATAAATACCTTAAACTCAAATCTTTAAAATCCCTGACTACGTCCTTATATGTCTTCTTTAGGAGACATTCGTTTAAATTCTTCTTCAACTTCATATTTAATTTCTCCATATATTTGACGCTCATAAACCTTTGTACATCTATTGGGTCCATATCTGTTTTACCTTCCAGATACTGCATGTGAAACTCTTTTTCCTCGCTTTTTTGCAAACAATTCAATTGTTCTGTAGAAATTTGACTCGCAAATAACGGTACTGTCTTATCGACTACATCATCAAATCCACCGGAGTTTCTTAAATGCAACAATTTTAATCTAACGTATTCGGTGCTGTTTTCGTCAATGAAGAATGTGAAATCATTATGAATGGTTGCTTCACATGCACCTTGAAGGGCCTTTATTAACTTTTCGTCTTTGTTTATCTTTTTATCATATATCTTTTCAATAATATCTGATAATAATCCTACAGTTGGTTTATCGACTCCTTGCAAAAGTCGTTTTAGTTGTGTTCCATTCGACATTGATTCCCTTATGGACTCAAATTGATTTTCATTAAGTCGGTCACTCCATCCAATTTTTAGACCAACTTCAGCTGTAGTGCACAATTTTCCTTTGAACATAGCACCAGTTTTGAGTCTTATTTTATTTTTAACAGCAATATCTCTTATTTCGAAACCACTACCTATGTGCCGAGCATTTGGCTCAATAATATTATTGTAAACGAATTTTTCTTTATGGAAATTTGCGTTAGAGCTACTAATTCGTATGTTAGTTAAATTCATCTTTATAGAGGATACATTAATGCCGTCCTCACATAAATATATGGTTAATGCTACGTTATTCGGCAATATTTCAATTGATAAAATATCAATAAAGTCCACATGATTAAACTTAAGTGGAGAGGTAATACTTTCTGATTCACAAACAAATACATTATCCACGTAAATTTTAAACTTATAGTTGTATGTCGATGTATGGTTTTCATTCAAATTTTTTGAAGCTAATTTACCCACTTTAAGAGCTATGTTAGTTTTATCTTTAATCACAATTTTATTGACAATTTCTTCCACTTCCTCTTTTAACTTTTCTTGATCAATTTGTAATTTCGGTCTTGGTATTTTTTTTCTTTCACTGTTATCCGTTCCATAATTTAGTTTGAGTTCTTTGTACTCCAAATATTTCTTTATATACTCATGCTCTAATCGGTCTAGCATATCAGAATATTCAATCTCAAATATTTGTGTAAATTCTTTTTCAAAAGCTTCATCATCCAAAATGTTTCTGGTCACTTCTATAAAATATTCTGTGTATCTATTTCCGGATTTCTGGTGTATCATTTCTATGTCGGCCCAGAGTGAAATAACTTTGTGTTGTAATTCTTTCTCAGTATTTAGCAACTGGTAATATTTGTCTTTAAACTGTAAAAAATTTCCAGTGTACTTTAACACGGTAGGATCAAACCTTAAATCTTCCTTCTTACTCGAGCTTAGATTAATAAGTTGTTGCTTAAGATTATCCCTCGTCTTCTTATTAATATCGATATTTTTTAATGCGTCTTTAATCTCCTTTTGAATTACACGATATTCTTCGTAACAATCGATTAACTTCACACAAAGCAATTTTTCCAATGAAAAATCGTGATGATGAGAAAATATGATTTGCTTTAAAGCTATATCTAAAAACTTGGGCAATTTATTAACGTCGTATTCTTGATACTCTGATATAATATCGTTAAACAGAACTGGTTCAATATATTGCACAGGTATAACTTTGTCTTTAGCTAAAGAATTTTCTAAAACTCTCGGAAAGACTGGATTCAAATCAGAAGCCTTGTGTCTCCAACTGTAAAAATATAAAAATAATTATAATACTGATTATTTAACTTTTTATTTACGTGACCTGACTGCTACATCCATGGTCGGTAGAAACTCACAAGTAGGATAAGCTAGCTTTGGGCTAGTCTAGTGCCGATTAATCGAATATAACGTATAATCCGGTCTTTAAATCTATGGTTTAAGATTTTTGATGATGCCACAGATATACTACCACTACCTAATTGAGGATGCCATCCAAAATATATGTTGAACTTAAGAATTTTATCTTACCCATGTTCTAGATCGCCTCGCCAAGCTTTATTTCTTCGATATATTTTTTGAAACCTTGGAGTTTTCTCCAGATAAGATGCCTGCTCTTTCGAATGATTTATTTTTGTGATAACATTTTTTACTAATGGCACTTGTACGGATGCAATTTCTGAAGAAATAATATTCATAATATTTGTGGAATCTTTTTTTTTACTTTTCTTTTTCTTTTTAGAATCCTTTTGTGAGGATTTTACATCAAACTGTGTAAAAAAATCATACGCTTTTGGTAGTTTTGTTGGCATTTCGGGCGAAAACGTAGTATCCAGTAAAACCTCATTTCTGATTTCATGATACTCTGTGTCACTTTCATTTGTATTATTATCTTTAAATGAACATAATTCTATATGTTGAGACATTATTCATCACTACATGCTGCAAATAACTATAAAAGGTAAACTAGATTAACGCTAAAATAAAGCTTTTTGTATGTACCGCCAAAAGTTGTCATGGAAACATAAATGCATTCAAAATAATAAAAATGGCAATTGTTATTTATTGTTGTTATTGTATTAAAAAGGTTTTTGTAAAATACCTTGCCAAAGAGTATAATAATATATAGGATAACCTTGCATATATTGTTATAAACACAGAATATAAAATATTTTATGCACTATGGTGATAACAATACTTTTACTATCTAGTAGTAGTTACAAAAATACTCGGAAATTAATTATGTCATTGTGACAGCTGTTTCAGTGTCATAATAAAAGAACAAAAAGGGTGCACTTTCGTAACTGCGATACAATTTGTATATAAGTATTTAAATAAATAATAATTAAGGTTTAAGATGACGAAATTCTGTTTAAAAGACAGCGATGAGTACTATTTAACGCTCTCGGAGCAACCCAAAAGATTTGACGCCGACAGTCCTGTTACAAACGTCTTCTTTGACGATACAAATGGGCAGGTAATGTTTTAGAAAGTTATAATATTTCCTTTACGAAGAATTGTAGAGTGTGGGTTCCAAATAAAAAGATTAGTCTTAGTATTAACAACAGACTTCCTTTAAATAGATCAAAGTTGAGGTATTTTATTGCAATGTCAACATTACATGTATTTTTTTTTTTTAGTTAACAGAAGTGATAAATGAGCTTAGAAACCAACTTAGGGTCCATAGATAAGTTTTATCATTCATTTAAACTTTGTACTTCGATATTTACTAATGGCCAATTATTTCAAGTTATTAGTTTCAAGTAGGTTGTAACAACTGACCGATGATCTTGTTATATTGAGTCCTATAAAAGTACATAAATATCTCAACTTGCAGGTTTTTACTGTGCGATCAGGTGGTGTGACAGGGGTGACGGTGAGTGGAATGGACCAGTCAAAGAGCACGTCATTCAGAATGGAAGATAAGGGCCCCATAATATCAATTAAATTCTCACCTGACCACAAAGTGTTGGCTATACAGCGGAACACTGATGGACAAACGGCTACTGTTGAGTTTGTTAACTTCAAAGATCTAGTACCCACCAATGTGGAGTACTCACATACCTGTAAATGGAAGAATTCTAAAATACTAGGGTTTGTTTGGCCAAAAGCAAATGAGATTGCATATATAACTGACCATGGGATAGAGCTGCTACAAGTTTTGCCAGAGAAGAAACAGTTGAAGACCTTGAAGAGCACAACTTTTAGGTTTGTTAATTATATACAACTACTTCAATTTCATTCCTTGACTTTGGTTTGATGACCCACGTGGCATAGTAATTACCATACCACTCTGACATGCTGATTCCGACCGAGCAGACATCTAAATGACGGAATAGATTTCTGTTCTGGAACTGGATGTTTGTGTACTCGTCTTATGTGTCCATGGCACTCACGACACGGGATATTCTAGTATGCGGCTGTAAGTATATAAAAAGCATTCTTTGTTTATTATTCATTATAGTCAATAGTATGAATCTCCTTTTGGAATCAGATAGACTTAACCATAATTCATGATACCGGCGAAGTGTGGATTGAAAGACTTCACACACATTGACATCTTTTAGAGATCTCTTTGGGCATATAAGTTTCATTCCCTGTTGAAGTGTTCATTAATTTCTTATATGCACATAATTTTGAAGTATTGGAGATGCATGTCTGGTGATCGAGACCTTAACCATCAAAATGTGAGACCAGAATTGTCCACTGGTTATACTTACAGTTCGTAGAATTTTAGGTTCTAATGATTACACCAGTATCAGCTGCAATCTTTTATTTGTAAGCTGATGAAAACAATGATAAAACTTCATACACTTTTAAGAATATTCTGATTAATGAATCATAAATGATATAATTTTCTACTAAATACATTACTAAAATACTGAAACTGTGTGTTGTGTGTGTGTTGGAAACTGAATTGACAATGTAAGCGGTGGACATTCGTCCATTGCGCCTATCACTGCTAAAATAAAATTAAAAGTAGTAAGTAATAAAGATAAATTTAAGTACATAATTGACACTTTACATTGATTGTAAAATGTATAATATTCCAGTGGAGCTTGGTTCTCTTGGTGTGCACAGAGCAACATAGTCCTGCTGGCTGGTAACAACGGGGCTCTGCTACAACCATTCTCTCTCCACAACTCCACTGTCACAAAGCTTCAGAAGCTTGAATGTAAGTGCTTCTTTTATTGACGATCCGGGTAGTTTAGTGGTTACCATATTGATCTCAGACACAGAGGTTTCTGGATATGATACCTGGCCAAGCAGGTATCTAAATGATGAAGTTAAATTTCTAATCAGGGTCTGGGTGTTTGTGTACTCATCTTATATATGTCCATGGCAATCATGACTTCTAAAAGGCAAAGGAATCCTAATGTGGGTCTATGGGTGAAGAAAGTGTTTGTTTGTTGTTGTTCTTTTTAGGGGTCCACAGTTAAATGATAAAAATAGTACACTTATAATTTTGTTCAAGGTAGGCACACAGATAGACATGATATAAGTTACAGATGTTTTACTAGGATACAGGATATTTATTGACTATGAATTTCAACTGCGTGTATTCATCCTGACCATGGATACCTATTGTGTCATGGTGTTTTCTGTATCATTCTCATCTTCATGGTAAATTAGGCCATGTAGCGATTTACATATCGTAGGGTAGAGTTCTTCCTGCCTGAAACCATACACACATATACAGAACCATGAATGCAAGTGCATTATCAATATTACAATCATAATCAATATATTGATAATTGTATTAAGTTCAAGTATCAATGAAAATTTTATTTTAAAATGTACAGTGGACTCCTCGAGACCGGTGGTGGAGCGCGATGTGTTCATCCTGCGGCTCTGCGACGCGTCCTGGTGCGCTATCTTCCGCCACGGCAGCTCCGCTTCCGTCTCGACGCCTGGCCCTACTGAGGTACTCCAGTTAGAGGCATCTTATTTCATGACTGTATTTCCTCGCAGCACTTTAAAGTTCGCATATTGAAAAACATTGTAGCACTCTTTTTTAGTTACACTGAGGCTATGGATTTAGTTTAATTTGTGATTCACAGTACGTGTAACAGCGCTTTGGGCATAAAGACACTTTGTCAGACGTATGTCCACTTTATAATAAATGTCTTAGCGTAGCATCTTGTCTTAGTAGCCATTTAGTCCTTGGAATAGATTCAAAGCAAATCAAAATATTTTTATTTATAGTAGATCCTTTACAATAGCCTTTTTGAACGTCAACAAACTACCACAGCCTCATAGCGTTTCGTTTGCGGAGACACCCCCCCGCCGCGCGTCCTGTCAGTGACATTGTTGACGCCAAATGAGCTGTAAACTCATTTGGTACTATTACTTAAAAAAGTACAAACGAAACGTACTACAAAATGTCTCCGAAATAAATTTCAAGCGAAGATTGCACATAATGACTTTTTATGGTAATGTTGGTTTATCTGTAATGTATTAATGAAGATGTCAATTCCATTGAGCAGTCTTGGTATCACTCATTTCCAGGTGTGGTTAATGCCGATAACGGTGCCGGGTGGAATCCAACATGTCCTCAAAACGGGGCTGGTCGGCCGGTTCGCTGTCAGCGTGGTAGACCACCTTCTTGTGATACACCATCAGGTAAATCAAAATATTTATATTGAAGCGGTAGATTTTTGTTTTAAACGTCAATAAGTTACTACCTCTTCACTGGGTATTACGTTTATAGATAGAAGAGGTACAAAAAGCTCCACAACAAATCTTTTGTTCCACAAAGAATATGTCACAATTTACAATTGCATACAATATACAATTTTATTACATAGCTTTATTATTTTAAGTCCCAACATCCCAACTAATTTATTTTATTTTGAAATAAGTGTAGATGAACCCAAGTTTTTTGTTATTTAAATTAATTATTCTATAATAAACACTTTTATACAGGGTTCGTTTACTGACCTATATAAAATATATAAATAATATCTAGTTGGTATTATATGGCCAGTATGACAACAAACATTACCATTATCCGATACGTATGCATGTCGCCTGCACCTTGAGGTGTTTATGTGAGAGCAGTACCACACGAGCGTGCAGGACCCATGTTAAGTGCTCACTGCAGCCCACGGACATCCACATCTAACCTCAATCAGGACTGAGAACCTATCTTAGATCATACTTAGATATGTTACTACTTCTGAGGACTAAGATGGTCGGTTCCCTGTACCCGACAATCGCAACTCTCCAACCGAAAAAAAACCATTTCCTCGGGGCGAATTACAAGGGCGGCGGCAGTTTAATAGGTGGTAGAACAATAGTTCGTCTGGGGAAGTACCACCGCCGCCCTCATAATCCGCCGTGAAGCAGTTGT